>WUQG02008952.1:0-11967 GCA_011317285.2 Androctonus mauritanicus
ATATTATTTTACAATATTTGTAGGGGTAGCATTATCATAATTATGCAAATTAATTAAGGCAAAACTCATGTTTTAATGAAATTATATCATTTTTTATGTAATTATTGATAATTACTATTAAAAATAAGGATTATTAAATGAGAACTTATACAAAATAAATTCAGCTGACTGTTTCTTATAAGTATTTTCAATAAATTCTTTCTTTTTGAAATATTTTCTACATAGACTTCTGAAAGAAATATTGTAATTTGAACTATAAATACTGTATTTGAACTAAAAGCATTAACTGAGAGTAAATTAAATATTATAAACTCTTAAATCTAAAGTTTTTATTGAAGATTTAAAATGGTTTAAATAATTTTAGACTCATTATTTTCAGTAAACTCACAACAAATAGTGTATTTAAAATTTTTCAATTAAATCTGTTTTGTGTCTAGGTGATGATCGCTGATTAGCTAAAAATATTAATTAAAATAATGCGAAATTTCGTTCTAATCGGATTTCGAAATTAGAAAGGAACGTTAAAAGGAAAAATTGTTGATAAAGTTCCGTATTATTTTTAATTTTCATTTTCGATTTTAAATATATAAATTATTGATAACAACATAAGAAACATTTCCTATAAAATATTATATTTAATCCAAACTTGTTAAGATTCCTCAGCATTAAATGCATAATATTGTACAATTTTTTCAAATTACGAATAGTCACAATTTAATTTATTAGAGTTTATTATCAGTGATTAAAGACAAAGCTTTATAATCATCTAACAAAGTATCTCAGTTTTTTTAATTTAATTTTTATCTTAATTTAAAAAGTCGAAATCATTAATTTACGGTAGCATAACTCATACATTTCACATAAATGACATGACAATAAAGCATTGTACAGATAATTGAATTAGAAACTGATAAACGTTTAGATGCTTTTTCATTAATTAAAATACTTTGTCTTTCTAGTTTTAATCATAAAATTATTTATTAAACTAATTTGACACTCGATGACATGCAAATACTGTATATAGAAATTATTGAGGATGGAAACTTTGGTTAAAAAAAAAATAAGTTTGCAATTAAAAAACTGCTTTTATAACGTTTGAATAGCCCGTCGAGATGTTATTGTTAAAGTCCTTGAAGTTTTCATAAAATTGCAATTACTGTATTACATTTCAAACTCAGTTTAAAGTAATTATGATTCCGACCTTGATATATTGTTATAAACGATTATAAGACGTTTACTTTATATATCTTTAACATAAGTAATGTTAATAAATACGGTTATAATTTCTACATTAAATATTAACCTGGAAAAAAGAAAGTATTATCACTAAACGATATTCATTTCCTAAATATCAGGAAACAGACGAGTAAATTCACAGAATTTTTAAATAAAATTTATTCAAAAAAGAAATGACGAATGAACGTCAGTTATTAAATGTAAATGTCGATTATTATTTATTTGTTAATTAATTACCATTTTAAGATTTAAAATTATATTCATATAAATACATAAATGATTTATAAAAAATTAACTATTATTGTATTACGAGAACAATTCTCTTAAGCACAATTAATGTTTTCTCTGCAGCGTTAGATGTATAGCATTAGTAACAGGATATAACTATCCAATGACGTTAGATAATAGTAAAGGCAGCCAATAGCAGCCCGGGCTAGGAAGGTCTATTAATACAGTTAGGTGAGTAAAGTAGATACGATGTGATGGGATTGTTGTTAGTTCTAATCTCAAGATTAGAAAATTGACTAATATGAATGAAGTGCTGTCGTGGATGTCACTGAATGTGCAGTAATGTTATCGATCATAACAAAATTTAATGAATATCCATGAAATTGTCTCTCACTCAACGAGTTGTCTTCATACTGATTATTTTCGGTGTAGTTGGATATTTTTACTTAACAATTCCTAACTTGGATAAGAAATATTTACAAGTTATCGACGAATATCCGCATATTGATTTAAATGTAAGAATTTTTTTTATGTCTATTTTTAAATTTCCTTAAATTCAATTTTTTTCTTTTTTTTTTTTTTTTTAATTAAAAATAAATAAAATTAGATGACTAAATATATTCTATCATTTTAATGTTGAGGATTATAAAATATGCGTTTAAAATTGCTCGTGTTCGTGAATTTCTATATTCATCTGCATGCTTAACGTGTAAATTACTATATAGTGTTTTTCTACGAGATAAGATGGAAAAGTCTTAATACAAACCAGTCTGCTTTAAATTGATCTTCTAGAACAGTATCGTGCATGTGCCAACATTCGACTTGACCTATTTTCTTCTCAGACTTTCGACTGAAAGGATTAAAATAAATCATCACAGAGTAAAATTCTCCAAATTAATAACTCCCTAGCTCTCGATGTGGTGAGTGTGTCTCTGTGTATGTCTATAAAAAAGCGCGCACACACACACACACACACACACACACACACACATATATATATATATATATATATATATAATGATTCTAATTATAGAATAATTAAATTATAAGTAAAAATTTCCTTTGCGAAAATAGAATTAAATTAAAAAAAATTGATTTTATAATCCATAAAACAAGATTTTTTTAAGAGTTTCTAGTGAAATAACTTGGAATGTTTCCAAAAGAAAATGTCAATCTGTTCGAATAATTCCGTATTGTAACAAATCTGAAGGTAGATATCATGCTTAAGCACTAACAATAAGCTTGCAAATTTTGCATGATTATGGAATAAGGATGAGCGATATTACTCATAATTGATAGAAGTTTAATATTTCGAAACATCTTTAAAATTTACCAAATATTGTATATTTTCTTAGAAAATTGGAACAGTTTATAGGATGTTTAACATCCTAAAAAATTCTGCTACTGCTTTATAAGTTCCTTTCCTAAGAATTAGAAACGTTTTTTTTTTTTTTACACTTAATATATAAGTGAATACAATATTTTAAATGCTATTATTTTATTTGAATTTCTTTCATTCCCAATATTTACGCAAAGTAAACAGAATTAATCCATTTGCAGAAAATTTAGTAACTTGATATTTTCATTTATTCACGACATTTAGTACAGAACACGTGCATATTTCAATTTAAAAAAATAAAAATGCAAAATTTTTGGCTCGCATTTCATTGTTAAATACTTTTATTTCGAAGACAAACACGAAATATATGCATAAATTGTTTAAATGATTTATCAGAATACTCTGAACATGAAACAAGAATAAATGATTTCAGTGTGAATACGATTAAAGTCGTATTTAGACTGAAATCATTTATTCTTGTTTCATGTTCAGAATATTCTGATAAATCATTTGAACAGTTTATGCATATATTTCATATTTGTTTATTCTTTGTTTTTGATTTCACTCTGGATACGACTTTAAAATCAGAAACAAAAAAATATATATTGTATATACAATATAATTTTTCCCCAAAGGCTAAATATAGTATTTTATAAATGAACGTGACAATGCTACAATTTTTTCTCTTATTATAATCATTAATTTTTTATGATACATATATCAAAAAAAAAGAAAAAAAAATTCAAATACTTCAACAACTAAAATTTCGTTAATTAATTTAACAGTACAAAAAATGACTTCATAATGCATTAATTACTACTTGTAACAATGGATTAAGAATAATTTTAACATTATTTGAGTGTTATATATAACTTTTATAATATAATACAATTTTAATGACGAAAATACGATAGAGGATACGTAACAATATTGAAATTCTAAATCAAAAATCAAATAATGTAGATATAAATAATGCATCATTTGAGACAGATCATTACTATAATATATAATTTGAGTTTTATAGAGAAAAATAAAAGTTAAATAAACATTAAACATGAAATTCTGCTTATCAAAAGTTAAATCGATATAACTATATAGGCCTATATACGAGTATATAACTATTGTTATTGTACTATAAAAATTTTTTTAACAGGTGATTTTTTAATTTCTATTAAAAATCACGCAAACTTTAATATTCAGTTTAATATGTACTATATAAATGCTTATTGTGATGAATTTTACTTTAAAAAAATAAGATAGTATATTTTTATTTTCATTTTGATATTTATTTTGGCGTTAAATAAAAAAGAATTTTTTCTTTGAAAGACTATATAAGACGAAAGTTTTAAATATCTTAACGATTGCTTTGTTAGCATTATATATATATACAAATCTATGATATCTGCATTTTTTTGCATTCTCATATGCTGATTCAAAGAAAAGACTATTTTTTAAATATTTTATTTGAACTATCCGAAAATCTATTTTGTGAACAATACACTCATCCAAATGTTTGCATACAATGGATTCGTGCCAGAAGGCCATCTAATTTAGAAAAATAAACAAACGAAAATTCTATCAATTTTTAAGCGTATAACTTACTTATGAAGTTCCTACAATAAAAATAAATTAGCAAATTCATTCATTGCTTATAATATGTAAACTTTGTTAATATTTGTGACTAACATAATTTAATTAGTATAATAAATAACAGACTTAAATTGATAAAATGCTGAATTTTACTGCTTAGGTTAAGAACAATTGCATAAAGCATTTGCTATTAAAGTAAGAAGAATATAAAAAGTTTCATTAAACTTCGATTCAGATGTCGATCGATATTCTGTTTTACGTTATTCTTGTCAGAATAATTTTTTTTAATGGCAATTGCGATCAACGGAAAGCTTGCATTGTTTAATCGAAAAATAATCATGAAAATACTATCGTATTTTTATTATGTGAAATTTTTATATTTTGAATTGAAAAATTGTTTTGGTTATTGAAGGTTAATTGCGTGATGTGAACAAAAACAGTAACCACAAACAGACAACATTGAAAGGTCGATATGATAGTTTTAAATTAGAAAGATTTACTGCAAAAATCTGATAGCGGTTATTTGCTGTTAACTTAGTGGGCATGTTTTCGTCAAACTGTGTTAACAAATGTTGTTGACACAGTTGCCAAATTTGATGTTTGAATTCTTAGATTTATCTATTTCCTGTTTTAGTATAATTTCCACGTAGCCGGCATTGAGAAATTTTTGAGAAATTTAAGCTCTTTACGTTAAAAGTACAGGCTTTCGCATATCATTTTTTCAAGATGTTGATTGGCAGAATTAGAAATAAGAAATCTCGAATAATCAGTTTAAATTTCATTTTTAAAGGGCTTATTGGATAATAACGATAGTGACGCAATTAACAACCTATTTAATTATGGTCGATCGCTATTATAATAATTACGAATACTTTCTTGCATTTTTTTCCTTTATTTTTTTCATTTGTTGAATTTCATTTCTATTGTTTGTCTCGAAAACTAAATATAACTTAATAGTCGAACTAAAATCGATAAAATACAATTTTAGAATGTTTAAATCGAATCAAATGCTTTTGTTATAGAATTCAATGTGTCAAACCGTTCTAAAAAGTGATTTTGGTTTTTTGACAATGCATTAGTTTAATCTTTAACATATTAACTTCTCAAAAACCTTCTGCTTTTAAGATATTTTTTGATAAAAATATAGCTTAATCAGCATTACAAACAAGAGTATTAAACAAAATCATCTTGTTTTTCTTAATAAATAGCCATACTTAAGTAAGTTACTAAATTTAATATGGAAAGTAGTGTTATTGGCATCAGCGATGAGATATTTTTATTCAAAAATTTTAAATAGTATGAGATAGGCTACACAAACTCATATATCACTATGATGATAAAAATTCATAAACTAAAAATTAAATTTCTTCTTTTCATATATAATACAAAATTCATGCAGTTTACTGATTAAAATTTAGGCCTGCAGCTTTACTAACAGTTATGTAAAATAATTATGCTATAATTCTAAACATATGACTTATCGATAACTATAAAAATGCATATTCGTACAGGACCACAGTGAAATTCGGTTAAAACTATTTTGCTATTTAAAGCCATTACGTGAATTTCAACTATGTACGTTCCTAAAATTGCTTACACAGCTCACAACTTAAAATTAGACAAAGCCAAATTTTAAGAACTAAGTTATGAAACAGGTAGACATACTTTTTTTAAATTCTTTTTGATATTAAAGATTTTTTAATCATACATTAAGATATATCTTAGAACAGTGCACAACTATAAAGTTATATTGAAAATTCTGTAAACAGTGAGGGAAAAAAAGTGAGTTTTAAACTAATGAAAATGTTCGATTTTTTTAGCGATTTTCACAGTAAATTTCGTAATATTGAACTTAAAAATGGTAAAATTGCTACATGTTTACCTATATTATCGAATACAGTACAATATTAGAATATCATGTTTAATAAATTTAATAAACATGGTATTCATTCAAAATTATTGTCTTATTAATAATTCATTTAATAAGACAATAATTTTGAATTTAAAAATTTTACAATTATTAATATCTTATTTATAAATGAATTATTTATCATAACTAAGTTTAAATTAGTTTAAACGAGAGAAAAAATAAGTACTTCGTAACTTAAAAATTCAAAAGAAATTATTTATATTTGTACGGATTAGTATTTTATAGACGTAACTTAATAAATCATGTATTTAAAAAATAAAGCAGTTAAATAATTAAGAGCAGATTAAAAATGTAAAGCAACTTTATGAATGAAACTTTCACTAAATAACTTATTATTAACGAATTTTATTTATTATACTTATTATTTTATTTTAAACTACAAGGCTTTTTATAATTACCTTAAAATAATTTTGATTATTATCTTTTTATTTACAAATTTCAAATTATTTTATGATAGCAGAACATCAATTTTAAGATTTTAAGATAAAATTTTATAGATAAAACGGAATCAAGATAAATGGCAAAAATATATTTCATTTTTCACCGAATTGCATTTGTTAGAGTCGGAATTATATTATAAAATATCTATCTTAATTCTTGCATTATTCTTTTAATTTTCATGAAAGTTCAATTTATTTAAAATTCGAATTCTTCTGCAGATGATGGCTATTATTTACAATTTTTATGGAAAATGTTTTAAGTTAATCAATGCAATTTTTCATGAATCATATTTTGAATGTATAGTAATAACTTTTTTATTTTTAACGACAATGAAGACACGAAAAGAAATTGGTCAACTGCCAAATGTCAAAGCTTCCGAATTCGTCGATAAACAAGATGCTAAAATGGAAGTTTTATACAGTAACTCTCATAAATTTTTAAAGAATAACATTATAAAATAGATAAGAACAATTTTTTCTTCTTAAAGATCTACATTAGAATAATGCATTAATTTTTTTCGATATTTAGCTCCTGATTATTTAGGTACATTAAAGTGAATGATCAATAACTTGTGCTTCTTAATGCAGATCGTCTTGAATTCTTGAATTTATAATAATATAAATCAATTCCAAATAGTTTAAAATTTACACTTTTAAATATTTTATTCGTAATTATCTATTTAAAATCTTTCGCCCGTATATTCGGTAGAATATTTATAATACCTGCATCTTTATTCATTATTTTCTTTTAAGCAGGAAAATAATTAAAATTTGCATATTCATTGATATGATTCGTCAAATAATGAAATATATAAATTAACAACATTTCAATGCTTTTAGTTAAAAAAAACTTTTTCTGTTTAACATCTAGAAATTATTAATGTTTATTTCTTTATTTTTCGTACTATACTTCTAATAAAATGACATTTAAGAGAAAATAAAACATAATTTTTAAAAAAATTAATTATTTTTTCCATAATAACGGATTTTTATGGCAAAAATAATCATTAAAATTATAATTTTCTATTAACATTATCAGTGCTTGTTTTATTTGTTTTATCAATAAATAATAAATTTTGAATGGCCATTAAAACTGTAAAAAAAAAATTCATTTTTATAATTAATCATGATAATTCATACTAAAAAGTAATTAGCAAATTTATCAATTTTAAAATTGCAAAAAATAATTTTTAAAACTATAATACGCATAATAGCATTGCTATAATTACTATCGAATTTAATTTTTTTTTTTTTCCTTTTTACTTGTGATCGAATGGCATATTGATCGGAAAGATAACATTTTTGATAAATTATACTAGTATATATTATTTTTATATATATATGATATGAAACTGATAAATAAATATTTCTTCCTAAACATGAACGAGCGTGATCTCATTTATAATGGATATTCGCTACTTCGCAGTCGATTTCACGCTCTGTGAGTTGCACGAAATACTATTATGATCAAAGTAGCCCACAAATGAAATGCAATAATTACATAATGACTGACATCCATCTAATTGCGACATATTAGCATTCCATTTGGATAAAAGCAAGTAATGTAATTAGTTGTTTTATCTCGTGTGTACACTATATACATAAGAACAAGTATATTGTATAAAACGATTACTTAATTAATACGACGTAATCTGCTTAGTAAACAAATATTTTACATAATTTATTTATTGGACCGTTCCCAAAAAAGGTTAAAAATCTGCTTAGAAAATCAATTATTACTCATCCTTTTTACTAAGTAATTATTTATGCATTTCACTAGTTACATATATTAATTATTCATTATTACAAGTAAAGTCGTTCATATTTATGACTCTAATCTGCACCATAAATCGATACTAAGTTGAGTCAGCAACATGAAAGAATAGTTTTTGTTTCGAAAGTATTTGCAATAATTGTCTTCTGATTTGCAAAAAAGTCTAATGGAATTTTTTTTGTGAATTAATATTTTTCTATATATAATTTAATAAAAGCACGTACAGGTTATCTACGTGCCTACAAAGAAAGACACTTAGAAATAATTGCAAATTTTGAGGGCACATTTGATGAATTATAACCTGTGGGTGTTAACTGTTAAAACTCGATTAATATAAATATTGGTGGAGCTGGGTACCCACATTACTCTAATTAAAAATTTATAAAAATGTGACAGGTGAATAAATGCAATTTTCTATAAATTATTATTATTATTTTTTTATCTTTCAGGAACTTCAAAAAATCGTCAAAGCGGAGATTCAGCAAATAGATTTAACATTCTTAAAAATATTACAAGTTGGCGGAATTCAAGTATTTCTTATCGAACCCCGTCTTCTTTTATATTTTTTGAAGGCAGATGACATAAATATTTTGCAAAAGAGAGAAGTAAGAACGAAACATTTCTACGAGAGCTATAACGTAACGAGTTATGGAATCTTTGAAAACAATTCCGTTAAGATAAACGTAAGAAAGTGCTAGAAAAATTCAAATATTGCACTTAATTTGATAATTAATAAAGGCACAATCTTGTGCAAAATTAAAATTGACATTTTCATCTAATTTTTCTGTTTTTAATGCAATATTAATTTTAGGATAAAGTGATATCTTCTTTTAAATCTTCGGGATATGATTATTTTAAGGAGACATCTTTAGATAATAGGAAATTCAATGGTGATGGAAGAAAAAACCAGGGTCTTTCAATCATTTCGCATCATTTTTTCATCAAGAATTCCAGAATTATTCACTTGATTGTATTCTTTATTCGAAATTCATTCTTTTGGAATCCGAAATTAGAGAGAATCCCAGTAGAAGTACTAGAAATTCTTCAACCTTCTCATCTTAGTTATGGAAATCACGCGTCTGCATTTGAAAAGTGAGTTTCGATTTGAAACTTAAATTAGAATATATTTAGATATATAGAAAAAATTAAAAACTAATATTCTTAGAAACTTTATTTAGATACTAACAAATATACAAGTTATTTATGTAACTAATTTTTTTGTATATATAATAGTAAAATTAACACACAAATCCTATCTTCTCAACTTTAGGGCATAGATTATTTTGATTGTATTCATTGAACTTTTTTATGCTTATTAATAATAGAAAAAAAATTATTATTTATTTTTTATTTATTATATTTACTGCAACGTTTTTATGAAACCATTAAGAAAAGTAAGTTAAAAAGAGGAAGAGATATATCTTATCAAAATATTTTTTGTCAAATATATCTGACTACAAAAAACAAACAATAAAATTTAAATATTAACTGTAAAAAGCAAATAATACAAAATTAAACATATAATATTAAAAATAACATATTTTAAGTGATTAATGAAATTATAGAATATTGGTTTCATTTTTATGTTATTTTTATAAAATAAAGTATTCCTTTACCTCTTTTAAAATATATGTTTACTGTTTATTTTAGCATTTCTATTTCTCTAATTAAATTTACAGTAAAATGTAAACATTGCTTCTTCTCAACTTGCAATATTAATAAGTCCATATTTTCTTTTCAAATATAGACTTATAACCAATTTTTATTTCTTCAAAAACGGATGGAAAAATAGAGAAAAAGAAAAACTATAATCGTTTTTAATGAAATAAATGTGTTTTTCATTATTAGAAAATCGTAAAAAACTGAATAAGCTAAAACAAACATTTATAAGTATTATTTTTAACTGTTGATGTAAAACATGTTTACGTTATACAGTGTTAAATGTGCTATTATCTGAGTATCATAAATTTAGTTTGATTTAAACCGTAGCTACATTAATTATGAAGAAATTATTCTTGTAATTTGAAAATTTAACATCATATTTCCAGAAGGCAATAGTAAATAGGAATTTTGAATTGATCGGATCGTAAATATCAGGATTATCATGCAATGAAAAGTAAGATGAAAGCATAAATTAACATCCTGCAAAAAGTTGCTAAAAATAATTTTTGTTTAGCTCGATATAAAAAAAGTAATTGGTTCCTAGTAGATGCAGATTGCAAGAAGAAAGATATATCTGGAAAGAAAAGAAAGAAACATATATATCCATCAGTGGATGAAATAAGAAATGTTGCTGATGATGATGATGAACAAATTTAGTTTATCGGATAGAAAATAATTTATCTGATTGCCATTTTATTTCACTGAGCTACAATATGTTTGGTTACTTTAAGTTTAAAATCCTATACTATTACTACAACATAAACTGAATGATAAATTATATATTGATATCTTCCAATAAAGAATTTTTAACATTCTAAAGTAACAAATATTGAATAATGATGTTATTGGCACAATCATGATAAATAAATCAGTAAATTACTAAATAATGAGTAAAACAAATTCAAATAATTGCTCCAAATTTTATTAAACATTTCTAAGATTTATCAAAACATATAATGATGGTTTAGAAGATTTTCCTTCATTAAAATTTTATGATTTGCTTTAAATATCTATTTGAATTGAGGAAATAATAATTAATATTCGAGAAGCAACCAAATAATAAATTACGATCTGTTGCCATGATAATTTATTGGCACAGAAATTATTTCTAAATAATATTCTAGTGATAATGAATTAAAATTATAAAATATTCTCAGGTAAAAGTTTAATATAAAATACAAATGAAACGATCAGAAACTTCGTAAATGATTATAAAATAAATTTATCGTTATCATAAAAAATTTGTGAAAATACTTAGAAAAAAATATATATTTTTTTATTTCAAATTCATTTTAAACTTTGCAAGCATTTCATTTTATAATATATTTAATAATAACTTAGTTAAGATCAATGAACATTTCTATCTATTATTTGATTTTATATAAATATATTTAAATTTATCAATTTCAAATTTAATGAAAATGATCGATATTGGTTAAATAATATTGACGTATTTATATATTTTTGGCCAATATCTCGCATATATATTGCCCGATCTAACAAATTTATATACATTATTAGTAGAATCGTCTAGAGCAGTGATCTCCAAACATTTTGACCGCGTACCTTTATGACGAAAATAATCATAAATTGTACACCCTAATTATATCTAATATATATAAAGTTTAAAATTTAGCTGTTTTTTTTATTTTTTACCCGTTTTTTTTATGAAATTTTAAAGCAAAAAGCTCAAAAAATGACAATAAAATTATTTATTAATGCGATAATGGTGATAATTATGCCGTAATCGATTTTCTAAGTACACAAA
>WUQG02008963.1:0-11967 GCA_011317285.2 Androctonus mauritanicus
CAAGACATTTTAAAACAACTGTCTGCTGTGAAAGTGGAAATGAAATACCATCAGAAACATTATTGGATGAGTGGTACAACCTGAAGTAGTCAACAAAGGACTTATCGTTTTTTGACATGTGTCACTACGCCATTATTAACTTTAACAGCACCAGGAGGTTTAATTACTGGGTCGATTGATGTCTGCAGGTCTGTGCCTGCTTGTATCAACAAGTTCATGTGAACGTGGCTTTAGATGTATGAACCTTATTAAAACAATCCACTGTTCATTGCTGACACCAAAAAGTACAAGCAATCTTTTAAATATTCATCTCATGGTGAAACAGAGACAGACTTCAATCCCCTAGGTGCAGTGCAGCATTGGTTTAACACAGCAAAATGCAGGCCTCACTAATAAAATACCAAAGATAAGTAAATGATTTCTATCATGGGATGTGGGCTAGTAAAATTTTGTTGCTTATTTGCATCCCTGATATAATATCATTGAGTTCTGCAAGATACTAGTTAAATGAAAGAAGGGAATGAATCTTCTCTAGAGAGTGAAATTAGACTGATTGGTGATAGATTAAGTTACAGTCAATCACAGAGAAATAAAGCAATTGAAGAACAAGAATCAGTGTGTTATAATTTGTATAAGTTTTATAATAACTATGAATTAATTTTATATTATTAAGCAGGAAATTAAAAATTTGATATAAAATTAATTCATAACTGTTTTTTTTTTTTTTTTTTATAGTATTTAAAATTAATTCATAGTTACATCAAAACCCATAGACTATAGGAGTAACACTGGGCATGGATTTACTAATTAGACTATAAATACAGTATAATCTCAATTCATTATTTTCATTGAGACTCCTGAAATACTATAGATACAGGAAAATGATAGATGCAGGGGGCCTATGTAAAATGGAAAATAATTTTTAAATACTAATGATACGACATAATTATTTTAGAATTCAAAATGCTCCAATGTTCCATTTTGTCATTTTTAAAATTTTTGTAACATATTCCTTTAGAACCTGATGATGGTGAACAGCCAAAAACGTTCGTTCTCTTTGATATTTATAATAAAAAAGAGTTTCCCTGTACTGCAAGAAGTGCTTTAGTGTCTTTATTGAGTAACTTGATGATAGAGAGTAGCAGTAAATACATTCTAACTTTATTGAGGAAAATAATTTTTTTTTTTAGATTAAAAGACAACACTAAACAATAATGTAAACCACTGTACTGGACTGATAATGCATTGAACTTTACACTGTATAATTAACTAGGAAAATGAACAAAGTGAAATGGAAGGAAACATCCATTTCATTGTCTAATTTGAAGGAACAGATCATCATTAGGCTGGTTGGAAATAACAGGATTTTTCCAGTAGCAATTAATATTCAAACAACAAGATAACAGATAAGAGCATGTAAAAGAAATTTTGCTGCAGTTAATTAATTATTAATGAAAGATGAAATACAAGAAATAAAAGAGCAGTATAGTACTAAGCATATGAAGAAGTTGCCTTTGACCTATCCTATCTATTTTATTATGCTCTTATTATTTTTGTCATAATATTCAATATTATTTAACATATTATATTTTTATTTAAGAGTTAACTTACTTCCACGTTTTCTGTCTTAGTATTTGGCAATCACATGTTTACGGAACAGATATCCGTCTGCCAAAGGAGCTTTCTTGGTTTGTGATGTCATCTCCTCTACTTTTATCGATGTTTTGTTCAGTTTATGATTAAATTGTAGAGAGGATGACATGAATTGAATTGATTACTCCTGTAAACTAATAAAATTAAACTTGTTATGCGAATGTATGTAAATGAAGCAATACGGGACTGTAAGTCACTCAGTAGAAAAGCTCACGTATCTGATAACTCAGAGAGGTATACAGAGGTGTAAAAAAGTGTTGGTCTCAAAGTGAAATTGGTTGTGTGACATTTGAATTCTTATAAAGGTGTACAATTGTTTGAAGTCTGTATTGGTGGTGGAGTATTAGAATTTAAGTAGTCTTTAAGGTTTATTGCTTGTAAATAATTGGATTTTGAATATTTGAATTTTGATTAAATAAGTTTTGTTGATTATTTGAAGTTGCTTTATTAAAGCTTTGATTACACTTTTGTAAATGGTTACTGAGTCTAATAAATTTTATATTTTTTATTATTTAACTTGTTTTGAGAACAGAAGCCAGATCAAGCACAATAGCAAAGAATTTATTTATTTATTATTGTTTTGAGAAGTTATTCAATTTATTAGGGTAAGTTTCTAACTAAGTTTTTGCCAGTCTAGTTCTAACACTTATTCGATACTTTTACAGTTGTAAGTTTCCGGTTGTTTATTTTTGTCGATTAGACGTTAAACTTAGATCATTGTTTGTTTTGAATTATATTAAGTTTAGAAAATAATAAAAGACTTGAGCTTAGACAGAACTCTGGATTTGCAGAGTCATGTTAACTGTTAGGTCTAATTATAAGTATTTTATTATTGTTATTATTGACATTCAATAGAATTTGTGACTTTGCAAAATGACAACAAAATCAAACTAAATTAAAATATTTGTTGAATTTCAGACTACCAAACTGGATCCACTATTTTGAATTTGAAAAAACTATCATTAGATTTGCAATCTGTAGTCCCAGAAACCAAAGATGCATGTTTTCATCAAAACAGGATCAACATTAAAAATCCGTTAAAATTGAATATTGCTATTTTTATTAACTCCCTTTCGAATATAAATTTTTTTAACCAATATGTGAAGGAGAGATATTTTTTTCACATAAAACAATCAAATAATTGAGAAATTAAGTTTTGAAAATGTTTCCATAAACTACAGAAAATTTAGCTTTTATCCCTTTTTTATCCTTCAAGGTAGAATTCCTGGTTGCCTGATATTTGCATAATCAATCAGTGATCACCTCTAACATTTCCAAATTTTAGCTTTCTAAATCATAGGGAAGTATACAAATTTGAGAAAAAAGACACACACACCTATATGATCCATAAACATTTTATATATATATGGATTTTTTAATGTATGTCAGACTAAAAATTTTCCACATATGGACAAATCAATTGCCTTGAATTCTTAGTTTTCTGGCAGGTTTTTTTATTCTGCACTGTCTGCAAATTAATAGTCTAGGGGCAGAGCACTTAATACTACAATATATAAACTGAATTACTTGTTCTTGCCGTTTTCGTTCAGCTTCTTCAGCTGCTCTTTGTTTTTCTTCTTCTTCTAATTTAATTCTTTCTTCTTCTTCTTTTAACTTTTTCAATGCTTCTTGCATTGCAAGAATCTGTAATAAAAAAAAACAACAAACTTACTAGAAATTATTTAATTAAAGAATATAGCATTTTAATAATTATTATTTTCATTAAATTGTCAAAATGAGCAAAACAATATTAATTTCTAATACCTGTTTTCTACCAGGTCTCTTTTTATCTTTTTTTTCTTCTTCTCCTTTCTTCTTTTTTTTCTTTTTTTGTTTTCCATCATCATCATCTAATCAGTTTAATTGAAAAAATATTTTTTTGTTTATTTAATTATAAAGATCAAATAACAATTTAATAAAAAATATCTAATTTTCCAAGGACAGGCAAAAAAATTTTTATCCATTATGTGCAAAAATAATAATTTTAATATCAAAACTTAGCTAATTGAATTAATTATGCACCATTTAAAATATTTAAAATTTTAACTTAATTTTTAATTTTAGACAGTACTATTATATTGGCTAATATATTTTGTATGCAATTCTCTCAATCTTTAATATATCTTGAATTTTTATTTTCAGTTTAAAATTAATTCTTAAAAGCACAAATATTCATATTTCTGAAAACATTTTGGAAAATGTCAAATATCAATTGATATTTGACATTTGTTGTTTTATTTTCAATGTTTCATAAAAGCCTATTTCTTTTTATGCTTTTTTGATAAATAAATTTTACATTATATATTGAATTATTAATGATTATGATATTAGTTTTTCTATAAATTTTTAATTAAAAAATAAAACAACAATTAATTAATATGATAAACACTATCAATCACTATCAATAATATGACAGCATAAAAATATGAATTATCTTAGTATGCTGTATCTAAAAACTTTTTAAGATTTCATTATACTTATTAAAGTAAAGCTTCAATTATTTGGATATCAATTATTTTAACCACTGTTGCCCAAAAATAAAATCACAGCATTATTTCTTCTGCTTATTCACTTCTGATTATTTGAAAATATATTCAGTTTATCATAAATATAGTCTTAATTTTTATTACAGAAATTAAAAATCAGATGTTAGCTTTAGTTAATATGTGTATGTTTTGATTATTTACAAATTATTTCTTAAATTAATAATTTTTTTTTTATAATACTTCATATTTTAAAATCAATAGTAATAACTTTGTAAACAATAATATAATTGTAAGCATAATTATACTTTTTTTGTATAAACTGGGTATTCTCATGCACTTCAATTAACCAAACAACTTTGATCTCAATTAGTTCAGATAATAGATGCTCTATTATATTAATTTTTGTTGTTTGAAATTTTCTTAGTTGGAAAATCAAATTACTATTAAAATGTAGATTAAATGAAATTTTATTGTAATTTCATGCATTTCACAATTAGAATTTTGCTATTGCATTATTAGCAAATAGCAAAAACTATATGAAAAATTCAATTTTTGATAACTTCAATGTATTTCCTACCTTCAACAGTCAATAGTCAAAATAAATTAACAGAATAATTCAACAAGCACTTTGAGCAGGAATAAAAATTTAATATCAGTAAAAATACAATTAATAATACCTGCTTAGTATTATTAGTAATTGTATTTTTACAAATAATAAATTTTATATTCCTGCTTAAAGTACTTGTTAAATTATTTGCATTAGATTAACAGCAGAACTTGAAAGTTTAAGGTTATAATATAAAGTTAAGTATTCTTTTTCATATAAAGTAAATCCATAATTACATAAAATCTCAGTATAGTTGTAATACCATCTTCAATTATTTTTACAACAATCTGTCATATGATCTATGCAGTTTACTACTTACATTCTTATTGTCATCAAGTTATTACTATTACTATTTCGTCTGAAAATATTGAAACTAGTAATTTTATATTTATTATTTTATTTGTTTTTCAGCTTTCAAACACACTCTTCAAGCTTTTCTCAAAACTATAATATGTATATAATAATTTGGCCTTTACCTCTGGGATTATTTGCCCTATGAGTTTTATTCTGATTATATAGTTAAATTACAAGGTGATTTATTTTTGCTTTCATTGCTTTAAAATCTATACATATAATAGTGTGAAGAGCATGACATGAGCACAAACAGAATATTCAAAAAAATTAGTTCAAAATTTTTCAATAGAACAGTGTATATTGACACTGAACTTGTACATGTAACAGACAAGTCTCATTCAATTTAGATCTTTGACAATATTTTCCTAGAATCTGTTTCAGTTATTATTTGTTACATAATCAGTGTGGATGTTTTTTAAAATATAAAGTCTGTTTTCAGTTCAGTTTTATTTTGATATTTTTATTTTTTATTGTATTTTGTAATGGAAGACAAAAACTTGATTGAATTAGTAAGACAAAATGCATTTTTTACGACTTATCACATCAGTTGCTTGGTCTTGTCCCTATAAATGAAATAACTATTCTTGGGTTCATGACCAGCTCATTCATTGCACTTTATGCTACTGTATAAATAGATCTTTAAGCTGCTTCTTCTGCATTTTATTTTATTCAATTTAGTTCATTATTACTATTATTGAGATAATGCTTTTGCCTTGGATTCTCAAATTGAAAATCAAGAGATTTCTGTTGTTTCTGCCCTGATCATACTTACAAAAGATTATGAAAGTAATGAGAAGACATCTTTTTTAAAACGATATAAGCTGGTATGATTACCATACTTTTATAGCATATATGAAAATAAACTGAGATACATCATTTACACTGAAAAAGATATTAATATTGCATCCATCAAAATTCTTAAAACAGAATAAAATATGCTTGCTATCTTGAATTTCAAAAAGCTCCTGCAGAACAATCAAGCTTTGTCTTAATTTTCAGATCAAATCCTAAAGAATTTATATATAGATCATCAAAATTAATAAAATCAATCAAAGATAATTCTTCCTCAACTGGCTTTCATGAAGTTATTATTAACTGTATTGAAAACTCAAGAATTTCCATCTTTAACTCTAAAAGAAGTTAAAACCAAATTAAAAAGTAACAAAACCAAATTTTCTTGATCTTACAATTAATAATATGTATATCACTGATCAAGGAGTTCAAGTGAAAATGGCACAGTTTTTTTGAAAGCACAGTGTGCTTACCTCAAATAAGCTATTGAAAAACTCAATTATCTAATATATAACAGCTAAAGTCTGTAAATGAGAATTGCCAAAATTTATTCTAATAAATATTCCACAATCTGTTGAGAATGAACAATTAATAAATCATATCTGTCAATACAATGTTAGCAAGAATATCTTCTTAGCTAAATTTACTAGAGAAATTAATATCATATTCTCTTTCAGAACAACTTCAAATAGAAGACACATTATTCTGTCAAAACAACAAGAAATAGAATACTTTTCTTGATAATACTGAAATATTGAATAAAAATTAAGCATCTCATGATCAGCTATCAAAATTGATGATTATCTTTTCATCCTAAGATGCTTTAAATGCTGTGGCTATAGTCACAAAACATTTAGTTGCACAAAGGAACAGAGAAGCAGTCAATACAGTGAATGCCATAAATTTCAATATTGTAAATCTATTAAAATAGAACTGATCTATGTTAACTGTCTGAAATAAATAGTTCTCTCTAAGGATCAAAAAATATACTTCACAAAACTCATTTAACTGGAACTATCCCATATGGAACTGAGGATACAGATCTTGGCTTAATATGTTTGCTGCCATTGACATGTATAGATATCAAGGAAATGGAATGAAAAACTATAAAAAGAGTTAAAAAAATTCAATCCTGATTTTATTAATCCAGCTTTTGCAAATTGATTTTGTGTGTTTATTGAAAATATGTCCTTTTGATTGCAGTTCTTTAATTTTTCAGTTGCCAAAATATTTTTTAAATTAATGTAAACTAACATTGTTTATATTTAAACAACTTGGTAGAATTTGGATTTTTTTTTATCCCATCCTGTCAATTTTACAGTCTAATCTATCAAACTTATTCAATTACACAATTTGATAAATGATATTTTTGAACTTTTTAGAAAAAATCAAATTTTTCATAAAATGAGTTATAAAATGCTGAAAATTAAAATTATTATAGATAAAAAGAAGAAAATGGTTAATTATGTTAAAATAAATTAAAGTATATTTATAATCAACTAAATATATTTTAATCATTTTTTTTTAATTTCATCAGAATTTAAGAAAAAAATCGCAAAAAATGAGTAAACATCCCAAGGCTATTTAAAGGACTATGGCACTTTTATAGTTTTACAGCAGCCACTCACTTCCTGGGAAATTGCAGCCAAGCCTATTTCAGATATAGTTAAGAGGCATTGGATGTTGAGCAATAATGAACCATCTGTGGTCCAATTAGAAGAACAGAAAATTTATTATAATTGATTATGTATGAGATGATGCCATTTTTGTATAAGTTATGGTTTTTTCATGTAAATAAAAAAATTTATAGAAAGTACTGCTGAAAATTGTGTAAATGAAATAAGAACATATTAATAATATGAAATATTAATAAAAATGACAATATTTCAATGAATTCATGTAAATTTTTTAAATAATTATACAATGTAATTTCATTTGACAGAAATCCCATAACTCATGGTTTTTTATAAATAATTTATGAAAATTTCAGCTGAATTTTTTCATTCATGGCTAATTTTATTCAGAAGACTTGTCACTACTTAAAAATATCAACTATTCATTGCATGACTAAAATTTTACATAAAAGAATTATGTTTTTTGTTGATCTTGTAAACATAACAAAAAGTTGCAGAAAAAAAAATCAGAAAAAAATGCTTAAATTGTCAGAAAGAGAACAAAAAATGCAATAAATACTGAAAAATTCAAAAGATTTTGAAAAAAAAAAATAAATAAGAATTCACAATTTTAATTTTTTTTATTTTTTGCATATTAATTAAGTTTAATTTAAAAATATAGTCAGCAGCAAAAAGGTTAAGCTGCAAGATAGCAGACTGATTAGTACTTGCCAGGATTCAATAAAGGAATTCTTTTGAATGCACCTTCTAGCGCTACTTTGAAGAGTTATCTTTTTCTCAAAAGAAACTATTATTATATATGTTGAAGAAACTAGACATCAATGCATTCAGTCCATTCTATATGTTATACTAATGGTGCCAAATTATACTCCCCATGAGCTGTATACATCATACAGAATTATTTACAACTTTACTGTCTGGAGTTTCCTGCTTGATTTTTGCATTGGTCTTTGCATGCAAGATAATATGTTTTATTACATTATGCTATAAAATACGTCAGTGCCATATGTAGATGATGATGTATTTTATAATATAATGCACATTTTGCCATCTAGTTTTACAAATTTTTTCTTAAGACTAGTAAAAACTTAAAATATCTTTTAAAATGCATGAAATCTTTATAAAGATTTCATTTAATCTGTATTTAATAAATACTAATTTGTTTATCACATAGAATTTCGTACATTTCAGATAAATTATTTACAATTATAATAAAACCTTTAAAAATTTTTGAAAATTACAGAATTCATTTTTATACTGTTTTTGAATTAAACTTTTCTAATTATTATTCTCTCTTATTTTATCAAATATGTTTTACATAGTGTTTTTAAGCATAAGCTGTTCTTGACTTTACAAGTTAATTCATTCTTGGAGTGAACTCTTAAATCAAGAATCAATTTCCTATAGACAATGTTAAAATCAATTGTTCCATTCTCAGCAATATAATTTCATAATAATAAAATTAAGTAAAGATCAATAAAATCAGTAGTTCATGATTATACATTTATTTATTTATCTAAAGAAATGAAAATATGGAATTTAAAATCAGAAATTATAATAATTAATAATATATTATACAAACAAATTCTTTAAAAATTTTTATTCTTCATTACTATTAACATATAAGTAGATGAGCTTTTATGCAGATGAACTATTGCCTCATTCAGAAATTGGAAATGGAAATTATTTATATAATATGTCAATAAAATCAGAGGGCATACTAGTTCTGCTTCTTGGCCACCATTTTGATTTTTCTAATTTCAAAACAGACAACAGAGTTTTTGCTATAAACCAGTTGTACTGTATTGTATAACTATGTATGTGATTTGAAATGCCTTTTTATGAATGTTTAACATTTATTGCAATTAATGTTCATATTTTTGATACTTTATGCTTCAGGAAAAATACACAAACTCATTAAGCAGGAAGTTTTAATCCAGCAACTATTTGGATTATTTTCTAATTTTGTTTGCTTTTTATACTAGGCTTTTAAACATTTTATTTTTATTTTGCACCATTTGATTTAAGTGGTTTTAAATTAAACAAGTCTTAAAGAAAATAATATATGAGTCTAAAATATGATGAATTCAATAATAATGTAATAGAAAAGCATAAGAAATTGGTGAAAATCATAATTAATCTTATATTAATTACAAATCAGTTATAATTTATTATCTCTCATTAAAATTTTTTTATAAATTTATAATTTACCTGCATCATCTTTTTCTTCTTCAGCGACAATTGCATTTTCTATATCAATATCAGATCCTAATTTGATTGCAGTAGCAACTTCATTTTCTTCCACATCAATTTTTTTGCGTTCCTTTTTAATAAAATATTTGAAAAATAAATACCAAATTTATAATAAAAATTATAAAGGCTTCAATAAAATAGCATTTCAAAATATAAAAAATTTATTATAATAGTTTTTAATACTTACACAGCTCAAAATAATAGGAAATATTTTTATTACTAAAATGTTTTTGATCTTACTATGAGGCACTTATGTACACAAATTCTTTTACAATGAACATTTTAAAACAAAATATAATGATTATAGAATGCAATTAGTTCTAAAATCTTTAGAACAGATTTCTGTTTTTAAAAATTTTTCAAAAATTCCTACACATTTTTTAAAAATATATAATTATTAAATTTAAACTATTTTAGGAGAAACAATATAATAATAATTTTACAAGAGAGTATTATACAAGATTTATATATTGCGTGGCAGTAATTATAAAAGTTATCATCATCCATATACAATGTTTATGATTTCATATGTTAGCATTTACATGTTAGTTTTTGTACACCAGCACGGTGACAATGGAAGGTTTTTCTGGGTCATTGTCATCAATTATATTCATTCTTTTTCTACTTCTATAGTTTCTGCAGTGTTGCCACTTATGTTGCTCATGATGGGTCTTATATTTGTATTATTCCAATAAACAGAGAGGTCATCTTCATAGGCTTTAGTAGCCAATACAGTATTTAACTTACCAGTTCTTATATCTGTTTTGTATTCTATAATTCTAATATTTAGACACCTTTTACTGCTCTGGAATTAATAGAGAATTGTTATACACTGGAACTGCATACACTCCCAACCTCCTCATGTTGTTCACTGGGTTTTGTCATTTCTTAAACTTGCAAAGATGGTATTTTTTCTCTTAAAAACATGCCTGCATGGGTTGTCTTTGACAACTTTTTTTACAACTTTGTCTATTATGGGATTGCATACAAGAGGATATGACTGTTAGTCTTGGCCAGACTGACTGCTATTCTGCAGTGTTGCTGTCACATGAGCATTGGCCATTGATTTAATAATGTTATTATATATGGTTTTCATAGTTTTATACTTATAACCATACTTCCAACTTTGTGTAATTATATAATGGTATTTTTTGTCTCTATCTTCTTGCTTCATGCAATGTGTGTATTCTATAGAAGAGTCCTAAATGATGCCATTTTATATTTCATGGGATCTTGGGATGATGCTGGTATAACAACAGGAGTGTATGCTGATTTTTTGTATATATTTTTGTAATATTCCCCATTTTCTATGGTTACAAGTATGTCTAAAAAATGAATAGTTCTTTTTCAATTTGCTCTGCTTTTAGATGTAAACCTAAACTCTTATCTGTTAAAGATTGTACAATTTCAGTAGTAGTGTTGTGTTTAGTTTTCCATATAATGCATATATCGATATATTGTACATATAGCTTGATATTATTCATAAATTTGCCTATTATTTCATCTATGTTGGACAGCTAGTTCTGCCATTACTCCTGCCAGGGGACCTCCCATAGGTATATCTTTCATTTGTTTAAAATATATTCCATCAAGCAAAAAATATGAATTGTATGCTGCCATTAGGTGACATATCACATAAAAAGTCAGTATTTGTTTCTGCTACTTTTAAGTGTTCAATAATAAATCTGTACAATATAAGGCATGCTGGCACTATTTTATTGATAGATATAAAGATTCATAATCCATAATCATTATGGTTTCATCTGATAGAGGCCCCATCTCTAAGAATCTTTCTATAAATTCTTCAGAGCACAGAATTATATTGGGTGTGCTTTCATTATGCTATTGGCTCATGCAGCTATGGCTTTTCCAGATTATAAAGTGGTGAAGTCTTATCAACTGTTGGTCTTAAGGCTACTGGGGTTTTATGGTTCTTTACATAATCAAATAAATGTAGAGGTATTGAGCAATCAACTTTTTTTAACTTTCCATCATTTGAAAAAAGTTTTTTAAGGTTATGGATTCTGTGGAGTCGACACCGAGATTGACGGGTGAACAGTGACAGGTTTATGACCTTACCACGGTGTGGTGCATTTGCGGGTAAGGATAAGTAATGAGGCGGTACTTGGTTAGACAGAGACTACTGTTTCAAAACAAAGCTTCCATTTATTGATCGATAAGAGAGTCC
>WUQG02008974.1:0-11967 GCA_011317285.2 Androctonus mauritanicus
TTTGGCGTTTTCCACCATTTTATCCTTTTTTTATCTATACCTATTTTATCCTTTTTATCTAACTGTTTTAGCCTAATTTAGTCCAATGTGGCTCTTTACACCACTGATATAATTGTTTATTCCTATTTTATATACTATATCTAGGTTCTAATTTTATCCAATGTCTGGCGCAGCTTGGCCCAGGAGGCCCTTGCGCCAATAAACCAAACCAAACCAAATCTTGGAATAATCCGATGGAATAAACCATTACAAGAATGACGAAAATATTAATGGTTATATCATTTTTTTGGCAATTGACATTTTTGTTGATTAATTAATACATTTTCATTATCTGCGATTTTTCATACGATATTGCATCGAATAAAAGAGTTTTCAATTATATGTGTATTTCTTAACATTGTTTATTCTGTAGGATAACTCATCAAAACTACTTTTCAGATCATTTTTCTAACAAAAAGTTAAGATATCTAATATCCGAAACGGCTCCGGCCTCTATCATTCCAGATAAAAGATTTTCTATAATATTCATTCCGACTACTTTTAATCTCCAAATTATAAACATAAATTTAAAAGATTTTCGAAAGTAATTTTTCATTTGGATTTATGAAAAGATAGCAAAGTTTAATGGTCAGTATCGTTCCTTATCATTGACAGAAAAATTGGTTTTTCGATATATTTAGGCCTATAGACAATATTTTAATAGGTTATCACGATAAAATATAAATATTGATTCGGAAATTTCGTTATTTATCAAAATTAGATATTATTAATAAAAGAAATCAACATTTTTAAAATTTTGTTTTTTTTAAATCCTATATTAATAATTTATCGAATAGGATATACAAATGAAAATCTCATTATTTAGACAAAGATATTTTTGTGTGCACTAAATGAAAAGTTCTATTGTTGCAGGAAGAATAATTTTATTAAGCAATATTTCATCTATAATACTTAAACTGTTATAAATAGAAGAATCATTATATTATTTCTCCCCCACCACCAAAAGCGATTTAAATGGCCTATCCTTTGGTGAAATTTAATCCTTTATAGCCTACAAGTGGGTATCGGTTCAATGATTTTATTTGCGTTTTCTCCAAATTCAAAAATATTTGTTTGAAGATAGTTATTATCACAAAAGACTTCTTTAAGGTTATTTTTAAGATATTTATCAATGCATGTATAAATTTTATTCACTGTTTGAGAATCATATTTAAAGAAACGTTTTAAAAGCGTATTTACTGATTTATTAATACATTCAAACAGTCCAGGATTGGTATCATCTGTTGAACAAAAATTACGAGCTTGTCCCGTAACATCATTGCGATTTTGATTTCCACTTGAGTTTTGCTTTTGTCTTCCATTCGAATTTTCATTTATATTTTCGAGACACGCTAAGATGTTTGGTCTAACCTGAGTACACTGTAAGATAGCACGAAATACAAATATCATAGATTATAATTTAAAACGTTTAGCATTAAGATTATTATTATTATTTATCAGGTAAGTACTGTACAATTATCCTTAGTTTTTTAAAATATTATTTAAGATTTTTATACTGTTATATCAACATAGCTGATAAAATAGTGTTTAATTCTAATGATAATGAATTACTATTCTATATATTTTTTTAAGGTATATAGAATAGCATTAAAAGTACTTCGAATATGTCGTCTATGGAAATTCATCGGCCATTACTACCAAAGAATAGTGTTGCTATCAAAAAGAAAAAACAATTCCATAAATATTTTTTATATAATTTTTTATTTTTATTCTAAAAACAAAATTCTATAATTTTTATTTCAATTCATAGAAAATTAAGTAAAAGAAACATCTATTTTAATTTTGAAATAAAATTCAGTAAAAAAAAATGAATGATTGCAAAAGTAGATCACTGTAACGAAAAGTAAGAAATTGTTTTAATTTAATTAACGACTGCTAAAATCTGTTATCTATCTAAAAGATTAATAGATTACTAAAATTTGTTCGTAAATCGAAAAATTCTTAATTCGAAATTTAGTCCTGGTTTCCCATCAACCTGAATATATAGACAGGAACAAAAAAAAACAGTCTTCAAGTTTTTGAGTTTTCAATTCAGCATAATTGCGACTGAAAACAAAAGCTGTATAAATAGAAAACTTCAGGAGAAACTTTCAGCTGCCATTCAGACAATGAAGATTTCAGCGACATCACTTAAGGCGTTTTACGTTTTCTGAAGTTGAAAAATGGCAAACAAACGAGTTTGAAAATGAACATATTGAAGAACAGATCAGGAAATATAGGATTGTGTAATAATCATATTTACGATATGCGATAAATAAAAGAATATAACGCTAAAAACGCTAATACACAGTGCTTAGATTGCAATTGGTGCAGAATTTGAGTGGGCTTGTAAATCTGTTAATAAACAGAAATTTTCCTTTTTTATATTTTCTCGGCTGAATAGCCGTATAATAAAGCACTCGCATGCCACCTTGGAGGATCCAGATTGGAATCTGAGTTCCATATCTCCAGTTTTTCATGAAGAGCACACCCATTTAATACCATCTTTCCACTTATCGGTTGACTCCCTATGGGTGTTGATTAGCCTGCGGTAAGCGTTAAAAGTATCCGTCACAGATACAGAATATCCCGTGTGCAATGTAGTTGCATAACAGTATTAACCTATAATTTATATATTTTCTTGACCAGTTGCGAATATAGTAAAATTGATCAATAGATGTCGAAGCGAATGTCCATTCATATCGTTTCTCTTATGGTGGAGAAAAATACGAATTCAAAAAATCGGATTCAATATTTTTACTTCTACTTTTCATTTTCCAGATGGTGATAATTCCAAACCTTATTCGTCGTCCAGATAACTTCGTGGTAAAGATGTGGCTTACCATCTTGGAGGACAGGGTTCAAATCCGGGAAGTAAAAACAAAGAAAACTTAGTTATGGTACAAACTACAGATTATAGTAAATAAGAAAAGTGTTAATTTTGAGAGGATTTTTTTTTTTTTAATTTCAAGAACATTGTCGATGTTTATATTTTAAAAGTTTTTATATTCTAAAAAAATCATTTTATAATGTGTTGCGAATATAATAAAAGAAGGGAAAAAAGGGATAATTTTTTTACAAATTTGGATTTTTTGTTAGAAAGCTCATTTCTCTAACTGCTTAAATCATTAAGAAAGCGTGATTTTTAATAAATTAAATAAACAAAACGAAAATTAGGATAAATAAATTACATTTATTCAAAACGAAAATAAAATAACATCAATAATAATATGAAATGTCATTTTAAAAAGACATAATGACCATAATTATTTTTGCCATTTTTCTTCGAAAGGTTTGTCGTCTCCAGTAAAGGATCCAGTAATTCTTTCGACATTAGTAAAGATTGACAGTTTTTTCACGAAAGAGAAAGCCATTGACTCTTATTGTTTCTTTTCAACTAGTAACTTTTAAGTGAATTTCATTTCAAAACCTAATCTAAATCAAAATTTCAGTTTTGGTCGTAAATTTCCTTTCCTTTCCTTTCCGCTTCTTTTTCTTTAATTTTTCGGTATTTCTGGTTCATTTTGTTCAGATCGTTACATAACTCGATAGCAAAATTATTTTCAAAATTAGAATCCAAGAAAGATTTATCTTCAAACTTTTCTACCATTCAGAAATCTCTTATTGAAATCATCACATATTAAATTCTCAGATTCGTTCCTGTTACTTCTCGGATTTTTTCTTTTTACAGGTATTGAAAATTCGGAGTATCCAGAATCAAATATTTCATTTGCAGTCTCCATATCCAATGTGGAAAGATTTTTAATAGAATTTTTATCGCAGAAAATATCTTCACTTTCTAAAATGCTCTCTTTCCTGATGATGACGTTTTCAGATACAATTTAGAGTATTTTTAAAACGATATAATGAACACTACTACATCCAAATTCCTAACGTTCTAATCTGAATTCTTTGTAATTTTTAATACGAAATTCAATTCAATGAAAAATTTGAGATGCGAAATTGATTTTAGGAATTATTAGATAAGAGAAACTACTCATATATTCAAATTCGCAAATTAACGAATATTTAATGTTTTCTCTTATAATTTTTTTCTCCGAAATATTCATTTCTTCAAATTCAGAGAAAACAACACAGAAAGTTTATCGAATAAGCGTAATAATAAACTCAATGCGTTATGTTATGCAATAATATTTCTTTCGACAATTTAGAAAGAAGCGATACAAAGATTTTTGCGTTCAGTTTTTCAATTGAAAATATTTTGTTTTTCTTAAAATACTTTATATGATGAATTTCTGGAAGATGATTTTAATCATTTTCTCCTTTCTGATTTTGACAATTATTGAACTGAATAAATGTTTTCCAATGAAACTAAATAGCACAGAACTGAGAAAAAATATTCCGTTTTCTTACAATTCACTCATCAATGGAAATAGAAGATATATTCCTGATAATGAAAATAGCTCCTATGTTGGTCAACATATAAAGGAAGAAGGCGCTATAGAACTTTTAATTTATCCAAGAAAATTGTCTAGGAAACGAGATGGAAAATTTCGTGTACGGAATTGGAATAAAAATGATCAATACACAGAGGAATTAAAGAAAAATAAAGAGTATAATTGGGTAGATAAGGATAAAAGACAGGATTGGATTCTAAAAGAAAGAAGAAACAGAACTATACTACCAACTGATATGAAGAATGCCTATGAAAATGTTTTTAACATTAAGTTTTTGAAACAGGAAAAGGATGAAAATATTTTCATGAAGACAAGTGAAAATTTTAAAAAGCAGACTAACTGGATGAAAACAACACTGATTACAGAGAAACCAACGGATTACTTAAATCGTAGCAATACTATTTTAATAGAAGAACCGATAACAACTACCTCGTCGAATATGCATATTATTAAAAAGTCCATATTTGCCATTATAGTGCCGCTGATTTCTTCAATAATCACTGTCTTGTCTTACTTAAGCTTAAGATTATATAAAAATAGGAAATGTGCATATAAACCACTTAAATTTGACAAATTAAAATCAATTTATCTGAATTTGGAATGTGGCGAATCCACTGAAAGTGAAGACAGTGAAACAAGTATATTTTCAATAGAAACAGTTAAAAAATCCAAAAGAAATATAATAAGAAGCAACGATTATAAATGTAATCACATCGATCTTGATAACGATATTAAAGAAGAAATGGTTCCCTTGCTGGCTCAGGAGGAGATAGATCCTATAGATGAAATGGAGACAAACGTGGATGTTATCACTCCTCCAGATATAAATGAAAATTTGAATATATCAGATAATATAAAGAATGAGGATAAAGAGAGAAATACTAAGGAAGAGAAATATGTGGAAAAGTCTGCAAAAATACTTCAGTTGGACAAATCTTTGCCTTTTCATAAGAATGAACACGATAGGAAATATATAAATAGCAAAATCATGGAAGCGGAATCTTTTTTAGATTTGAATTTTGGAAATAATTCCTCTACAAAGCAATACAACAGTTTGGAGAAGATGGACCAGAAAATATTGAAAATGGACACAGACTTAACCGAATGTGTAAAAGAAGTGATTTACGAAAAGAACTGGAATTACGGTGAAAATTCAATTTTGTTGATAAATTCAAATGATCGATGTGATTATAAATGTAATCACATCGATCTCGATAACAATATTAAAGAAGAAATGGTTCCCTTGCTGGCTCCGGAAGAGATAGATCCTATAGATGAAATGGAGAGAAGCGTGGATGTTATCATTCCTCCAGATATAAATGAAAATCCGAATATATCAGATAATATAAATAATGAGGATGAAGAGAGAAATATTAAGGAAGAGAAATATGTGGAAAAGTCTGCAAAAATACTTCCGTTGGAGTCAAAATTTGACTTGGTTAATTCTGAAGTAAACTCGAATGATGAAATTTCGAAGACTACCATGTGTGATTCAGAAAATAAAATTTTATTAGATTCTACAAATTATAGAATCTCTGATACTGATAATTATACATATATCTCCAATTATGTCGGAAAAGATATTGATAAAACTGTAATTAAGGAAGAAAATATGAGAGAAAATGAAAATATTTCCTATGGAGAAAATTATAGCAATAATCAATCAACATTAGATTGGAAGACTATTTATAAACTGTATGAAAAATTCCGCCTTCCAATACTTATAAGAAGAAAGAATGTAGCTAATAACACTCAGAAATCTTTGTGTTTTCATAATAGAAAAGACAATAAGAAATATATGAATGGCAAAAACACAGAAGGTGAATCTTTTTCAGATTTGAATTTTGGAAATAATTCTTCTACAAAGCAATACAACAATTTGGAGAAGATGGACCAGAAAATATTGAAAATGAACACGGACTTAACCGAATGTGTAAAAGAAGAAATTTACGCTAAGAACTGGAATTACGGTGGAAATTCTATTTTATCGATAAATTCAAATAAATATTACCACGTAAAAAAGGAAAACAGGAAGTCTTGTGAAAAAACTATTGATTCCTCTCTCTTTCTTCAGTCGAATGACACTCTTGCTACAATTGTTGATGAAACTAAGCCATTAGAAGAATGGCGAAAATATTAAAGGCTATATCATTTTTTGGCAATTGACGTTTCATGTTAATTAACGTCCAAAATTTATTTTTTTTTATGTTTCGAATAATAATCATCTATTTATGTTAACTTTTGTTTTATTCGTTAATATATTAAAAGTCACTTTTTCAATAATTTACGTTGCTTATGTTCTTACCATTACATTAGTAGCGAAAAAGTTGATAGTTTGATTATAATGTATAGTAAAGTATTCTGGCAAAAATATCCACCAGCTTAGTATTATAATTAATTTCGTAATGATAATTACCATAAAATTTTCCCAGCGGACCACTTTTCCAGTTATAAAAAAATCCCAAGCTAAATATACAAGAATTTAAAAAACCCACAAAAATTCTGTATAGCATTAAGTTAAAACTTTTGTATTGAAACTGATAAAAGATCTGATGGCAGAAGCGTATATATAAAGTCTATGCGAAGAAATTCTCTAATGTTTAAACTGTGTTTTGGAATATTTACAAGTACGCACAAGACAGTATTACGTTTTTTATTAACCAACATATCTATCAATTCAGTTTATATTTGTTAATAGAGAATGCATGTTTGCAACATTTAATAATTTATATTTTTCTTCCACGCTCATATGCCTTGGTATATTTAATAGTGTTGGTATGAAGTCCACTGCAGTGATCTAATGCTGCTTATCGCTTTAATAAATAGTCAAGAACCGTAGCATAAACTGGGAAACAGTAAAATACTTTAGATATAGTAAAATCGACAATTATTTATGCTTAAATATCTCGGAATAAAGTCTAATCCTGTATGAATTTATTAGATTATTTATTAAAATGATTTCTGAAAGATTATCGATAACAAGTAATAATCCGTAATCTTTATATTTTTTATTAATTTATTTAATAAAAATAAATAAAAGTTTAATTTATCTTTATTTTAAAATAAAAAATAATAATAATATTTTTATTAATATTTTAATTAAAGAAAACAAGCATTACGACTCTAAGCTCTGCAATTTATAATAATTTATAAATGTGACAAGAGCAGTATACGACATGAACTGATTTGAGGTCCTTTCACTATTATTTGATAATGGAATTTTAACCCTGTCTTTTATTTCGAAACGATTAAAAAGAGGAAATGAAAATATGTGTGAATATGAACATATCTCAGAATCGTCTTCAAGTCATATTGAACGTCATAAAAACGATTATATAATTTGCGTAGTTACTGTAGGAAAGTCTGGCAAGGTTGGATGACCATTCAGCGGACGAATCTACAAGTAGGGGAAACTGGTCCAAAATGATCCCCTTAAGCAAAAACCTGAAAAATTCAAAATAAATCGTTATTGAATTAATTTTTTTATATATTTTGGAAGACTATAAAATATCTTAATCACTTCAAGGATTATTCATTAGAAATAAGACTACAAATAAAAATTCCAGGCCTATGCGAAAGGATCATTTTGTATATCCACCTGTTCAAAATGATCCCAAAAATATAACTTTGTCCCAGATACTTACAATTAATAAATAATGCAATTATTTATTCATCGCAAACAAAACAGTAGGTAAAAATACAGCAAAAACAAGTTATTATTATATTATCTACGTAAAATGTTATTCCATGTTTGTGGAGGTAAAAGAAACATCAGTTAATTAAAATTTTGATACCTTAGATTGCGGACATTGATTTTCGTTTAGTCGAAATAGCACATCGCAAAATATACTGACCTAATCTAACTAGGCCATAATCGCTATCTTGTCTGTAATAGTACAAGCTTGTTTGTCAATAGGTAACGGTAAAACTTAAGAAAATAAAATGGGGGATCGTTTCACCCTAACGGATAATTTTGGACCAGTTTCTCGTAAATCGATTTAACTATAAATATGACTCTACTAGTGTGGAAGAAATGACGAATTTTATAAATATCAACCATGTAATTCAAAGATATTAGAGTTTGAACTTCTGCCATTTTTAAAACTGGGGAAACTTTGCTTTATAAAAAACTATTGTTATCTGTTTTGATGACCTTATTGTTGGTTTACTCGTCATTACAGTAATAGCACGTCTGACTAAACACGTATTCAATAAAAAGGAAACAAACATTACAATTATAAATTCTGCAAATAGTATAATTTGATATCAAGATCATATTACAGCTTCAATATCTATTAAATTATTTATTTACAATTCCGAAAATCTTAAAAAAGCAAAAAATTATAGTTTATCACATGAGAAAAGTCTCAAGTTTCAAAAAATCTACATGATTTTTTTGAAAAGTAATTAACGTTATTAGAAAGAAGAATAAATTAATAAAATATTTATTAGGAAATGACATTAAGAGTTTAAATATTTATTTTAAAATCTATGCTCATTTTTCTGTATCTATATATAAATCTGGGCAGACCCAGAATTCGGGTCGAATGCAAAGTGTCACTTTCCACCTCGTCGAAAAATACGAAACGAATTTGAACAGAAAGACACCTTAAAAGTAAAACAAACGATAAAAACGTGAAAGAAAAAGTCAATAAAATTTTGTCCGGAAGAGAGACAGATTAATACAGAAAAGTCAATCTGCTCTCAGATTCTAAACAGAAAGTGAGAAAATATAGCAGGGAAGGCTGAATCCATGTCCCTTCCCGTCAGTGGAGGTCCGACGAGGACAAGGGAAAGTAGACATAAAAAATAATATTGAAAATAATAGAGAAATGAAATAGAATATTTTATTCTCTCTCCCGGGTATGATATCTGCGACAAATAGTTCTCTTGAACGAAACATGTTAATATTTGTTTTATTTATTGTTTATTTTAATAAATATATGTTATTTATTTTATATGAATATCCGAATCAATTCTCTTATCCTGGATCCCTGCCTCACTTATTCACCACCTTATTCGAAAATACGCTAAATTTTATTCGTACACATTTTTATATCAGGTATCCGCTGAGGGATTCTCACACTGCTGTCAGAAGTAGGATCTTCGAATGATAAAACTCAAGTCACACTAGCCTACATACGTTGCGGGACCCTCACAAATCTGATAAATGTAAAATCCGTTTTAAAAAATGAAATTTTTTCAGTAAATGCCGATATGTTAATGATTTTACTAAAAATTAAATGTTTCATAAGCAAATGGCAAGAAACTAAAAAATAAATTATGCTAAACATACCCATATTATTAAAAGTTCATCTCAAAAATTTCTGTTATTTAATACCTTTAATATTTAAGGGCATAGTAATCAAATATTAATCAAATAGACATCTTTAACTAAAAACGGCTGCTCTGTTTTATCTCCGATATTTCATTATAACTACTGTATTTTAACATCTTTTGGTTTTTACTGGCGTCAAACATCTAGATAGCATAGATAATAAACCATCTAGTGCATAAACTTCATTTTCCTTCGAAAAGAATATTAAAAACAATTTTTAGTAAATTTAAAATTTTCTTAAGGAAGTCTGTTTTTCACCTATGAAAACCTATTTCCCATAATTTTACTTAGTCCAAATTCATTAAAAAATTTTTTTCATAAGTGATTTTTGAAGAACAACTAGGTACTTTCTCGTGATTTTCCTCATTGAATCATGACAATAGTTTCTAAATTATCCCCTCTTAAAAGTACGAAGAATATAGCCATTATAATCTTTGTATCTAGATCAGGAATCCTCAAACATTTTTGGAAAAGGGTCATATAAACAATTTTATAATGAATGGCGGACCAAATTAGAGTAGACTGAGGATTTTTATAAATACACACGAGAATTTGTTTTACGAAATGTTATTTGGTAAAGTGCAATTAACTGTGAACAGTTCACATTGTTTATAACCATGATAATAATTTTTGGATGATTTATATGTTTTAAAATGTACATGTCATGTGCATAATTGTGTCAATCATCATCGATAGTGCCACCATAATGATTTTATTTTAATTTCGAAAGAAAATTGTTTGTAAATTAGCAATTAACAGAGAATCCGAACAAAAGAGAATGGCCATCAGTTAGTATGCACAAAAGAAATTAAGTAGCTATGTATTTCTTATTGAAATGGGAGTAATCCGTAGAATTCAGGGTCATTATGGAAATTATTTCTGAAATATAATAAAAATTTTATATTCATATAAACATAACCGGGGAATCAAAATTCGCTAGTTCGAGCTTCTTTCATATATATTTTCACGCATTAATTGGTCGTTCTATTCTGGTTAGACTACATTTTAAACGCTTATAATATAAATAAAATAATTAGTTTTTAAGATTCCCTTCATACATATTTAAAATATAAAAAAAGATTATATTGTTCAATTTTTTCAAGTTTTAAAACAATATTTTTAATGCTTCCAATGCCATTTTTGTTTAATTGTTTCTGTATTATTATTATTATTATTATTATTATTATTATTATTATTATTATTATTATTATTAATCAACATGAAATTAATTAAAACTCTAATTTATAGATTTAAACTAACTAAAATTTCGTCAAAGTATATATAATCTGTGATTTGTTTGGATGAAATAAGAAAGTTAGGATTAAACGTCGGATAAAACCAAATCATTCAAAATAATTTAAATTTTGTTTCGAAAATAATTAAAGGAATGCTGTCTCCTTATGATTTTCCAGAAATGAAATTTGTTTACAGCAAAAATCATTAAACGAAACAATAAAAATCACTTGAAAATTCTAGGAAGTTCGAAGTAAATTTTTAGGATTACATCCTAGGTAATTACATCCGTGTACCTAGATTCACATCAATTTTATCAAAATTATTGTTTAAATTTCTTAAATAGAAGGATTTTGATTAAAAAATTTAACAGAAAGAAATTCATTCCTATGTTTCCTTTCAATCCCAACAATGAAGAGGTCCTTCTTGTAACAGGTCTTAAACGATAGCAAAATTTAATCATAAAACAGGGCCTCTTCAATTTCTTCAAAATTATTGACTAATATTTCTAACAAAGATCAGTAAACCATTGATACTGGATTCGCTGAATGTCATCTATCGAAAAAAAATTCACTGCTAATTAAATTAACAAAAATAATTTATTAACTCTTGAAATAGTTTACCAAAAGATCATTTTATAATTTTGAAATGAAGAGTAGAGAATATTTCAGTTATAATCCAAGTTTTGAAGTCCATGTTATTTCAGCTTAGAATGCTTTTTTCGGTTGGGCCAACATCCATAGTTTGTGCCATCATCCACTTCAGCAATTAAGCTTTTGTCAGATCCAATTGAAGAATCTGTTTCCTTTTCCATCTTATCTAAAAACTCGGGTACATGCATTGAATGCGCTGTTCGAGTTACAGGTGGAGTAATATGTGCTAAATTTATTTTTTATTGTGGAAATATAGTAGTCAATACAAGCGGAATTATGCCAGTTA
>WUQG02008985.1:0-11966 GCA_011317285.2 Androctonus mauritanicus
TAGAGCTCAGTGGCAGAACTGCCGCCATGCGGGATCCCAGAATTATAGGCAGCTCAAATCCTCTTTGTCTGTACTTTTTGTATTTATATTTTTCTTCTCTGAGCCCAAGTTTAACAGAAAACCCAACAGTTAGTACTAAGACCAGTGTGAAATGAAAATTCTAGAAAAATTCCAGGAGTAACAATACACTAGGTAGCGTTAGCGACTACGGTGGCACAAATGTGATCCATAGCCTGTTAGAAGCAATTTTTTCTGGTGATACATACTTATACCACTGCCTAATTTTTAAGGGTTAAATCTGTTAAAAATTTAATGATGAAAAAATACAGGTAATTTAATATAATTCAACTAATTTGACAAAGATATTTATTATATGAAATTTTAATTGTCACAGTTTGAGCAGATAAATTGATTCTTATATTGGTGTTTCAGCTCCAATCACTTCACGTCGATATAATATCCATGCAGAACACATAAATATATATACTTCATTGCATCTTTCTTGCGTACATTATAAACCAGGAATATTTGTTATTGATTTAACTTTTATCTTTGGTAGTTTGAATAAAGGTGCTCGAACTTTGTTAGTGAAGTTGTAACTAAACCGTATTGCTATTCTTTTGCAAGAGAAAGATGCAACACAACTATACTGAAGTTACTGTAGTAATAAGTTATGTTTAACTATTAAATTTGGCAAATTTTACTGATTAATAGATAAGATCAAATTTAATAGCAAAATTTAAGTAATTATATCTACCTTATCTAATAGATTTTCATTATACTATTAACATAGATAGCAAGAATGAAGATAATTTTGATGGTACATATTGCAATTTTAATTATTCCAAAATAAAGGATATTAAAAAATAACATTAGTTTTTCTAACTAGTTGTTTTCGATAGATGATATCATAAAGTGACTACTATTTGCTATATTTTAATTTAGTTACATATTAGTGTTGCTGGCTAGAGACACTCAATCAAAATTGATCAAAAAGAGATACTCAATTCAAAAAGCTCCAGTTTTCTTCCATGTAAAAGATGATCGAAATTCGAGCTTGTTATTAAATAAGCTCGAGTTTTGTTTTAAGTGTTTTTAAATTCCTCCCTTGAGAGATTATTAAATTAAACAATTATTTAGTGAGCAAAAGGAAAAATATTCCATGAAACGCATTGTCGAAATAGAAATTACGAAATTTTTATTTATTTATTTTTATTAAGTACTGTAATTATTCTTACAATTTTAATTACAGATATCGGGCACCAAATCTGTAATAATGTCCATGACTTTATGATATCAAATCAGTTTTCTAATACGTATTTCAATTAATTTACTGTAGAAGTAGGAGAAAGAAAATAGTCCGAGAAAGACATAAAGATACACTCAAATGCCCTTCTTTGCCAATTTATTGATAAGTGAAAACTAATCGATTTGCGATCTTTGCAACTGTGAACTTATTTTAACACATTTTAGTAGAGTACCTCTCTTATTTTATTGCCAAATATTTACGGCTTTTTAAAATTTTATTTAGAAATAATTTTAACAATTATGGCCTTTCTTATCAATATTTTAATAAAATTATTGATAAGAAAAACCAAATAATTGTGTTTTAGGCGTAAATTTTCTTATACATGACTATGGGATTTTACACTATTTTTATGAATTAATTTTTAAATTTAGGCCTACGTTTTTTAATGTAGTTAATACTGTTACTTGTTATTTTGTTTTATCAGTTACCATTTTTAAAGTTTTTGATTATTATTGGGTATTATATATTATATTTCTTTGCTTTCTATAAGTGCCTATCACATACTATTTTTTTTTTTTTTTTTGGACATTGTATTTGGTGCAATTTTTGATCCAAATAATCCATATATCATGAAACAAAAATGAAGCATAAACTATTCATGACAGCCGTAATTAAATGGACTAGTGATTAGTGAATTTTCAAGCACAATGAATTAATTAATAATATTTATCAAAAAAAAGCTCTAGTATTCCAGCTTTTCCTTAGTATCAGTTCATCAACTCGAGTTTTTGAAAACACCCAGTTTCAGCAACTCTAATTGAGATTAATGTACATAATAATCTAATAATATTGAAAACTTTTAATAATAGAATTTAACTATTGTCGATATATCACAATTAATATTTCAATAGTATATAGTAATTTTATCCATGTAATTTTCTTTAAAGATCGTTTCAAGCATATCAATGTATAAATTATGATTAATGTATTCCCTAGAAACATAAAAGAGCCAGCTGTAATATCATTGTTATAATTCAAATTTTATTACATAAACCATATAGAAAACTGATAGTGTCTCTTAGTTAATTCATTATAACTTATTTTAGAAATAAATCTAAGGTAACCTATCATTAAAAGACAAAAGATAAATTAAATACAAGATAAAATATAGATACACAGCTATGGATGTTTGTTATGTAGATATATATTACTATATTAAGTTTTAATTACGAGAATTTTAATGTTTGTTCATCGTCTTATGTTAAGCGAATTGTTTCAGATTTCAGATAGAACTTCAATTATTCATCTTAAGAATATTTATAGTGAAGTGGGTCAAGATGGCAATCGGGAAAGTAGCTTATTTTTCTTAGTAATTTTTCTCTAGTTCATTAGTATTTAAACAAGTGGGGATAGAAAGGTGGTTTATTATAACCTTCTATAAGCCTGTCAAAAATATAGATGTTTATTATCAGATTATCAATTATTCGCATTGGAAATCGAAAAATTCCCAGTGAGTGTTGGAATTTTTACCAAAAATTATGCAGTCATTTTTTGAAGTTTTATTATTAATCGTAATAATATCAGCATAGTAAAAATTAATATATTTAATGTGCAGTGGATACTTTAAAGAATACTTTGCTTTTAACGTTGTTCTAATTTAGCCACATTAAATCACGTGATTAAAAGTTGCATCTCACTCTGATCAATAGATGGGCAATATTTGCTTCAGAATTAGATGCCGAATTTAAATTTTTGTATTTCTGATTTATTTTCATAAATTAAATGATAAGAACCTATATTAGGATCCAAGCAGGGGTCTTTGGTTCGAAGAAAGTTTAAAACTTGCAGCATAACTTATAAACGGAGGAGGCATGAGTTGCTTCAATGCTTCACAGATATACGGAGACCTATACTTAAATATGCATTTATACAATGTGCCTCTAATTCTATAAATTTTGAGTCCAAAATCAAAAAGCCATTATATAGTCCAAGATCAGTGTTTTTTTTTTTATGATTTTATATAAGAAGCATTTCTATAATACAACACTGAGATTAATTTTGGAATACATCACGTAGGAAAACTAATGTTATTTTTTGTAAATTTTTGGAGTATGAATCTTTGTATATTGATCCAAATAAATACAAAGATCAATATCATCATTTATAATAATCCTTGATTTGTAAATCAGTTAATAAATTACAAAAAGTATCATTATCAAACTATAGAAATCATGATATTTAGATAATGAATCTTTCTCAGATATATCACAAGGCAAGGAAAATTTCAAAGGAATATGATCATATTTAATAATGCCAAATAATTTACATAGAATCTAGAAAGTAACTAGAAAAAATTAAGTCCAAATGTTTATTTTTCCTTGTTGATATAAAGTAATACTGATTCAGTCTATAAAAATGCATTGGACTGAGAATAAATTTAACCTATTAGATGAATAATTATCAATATTATGCTTATATTTACTTAAATTAAAATCACTTTAAAACTATTATATTATTTAGCTGTAAAAAATTTTCAAAGATATCATCTATTTCAGAAAAAAGTAATTCAATATTATCAGTGGTCACTGGTGGTTGTAGACAGATAAGAGTAAAAAATATATTAAAATCAATAAAAAAAATTTTAATCTTAACAATTTCAACCCTTGAGGTTAGATTAGAGAGGTGTTCAACTTATAAAGATTTAGGCACAATAGACTTCTTGTTCTTGTAAGTTTATCCAATTTAATAACTAAATTATCATCTACTGAAAACTCATCATTTAATCATGTTTTAGATTAAAAAATTATTTTAGAAACAAAAAAGATGATAATAATTTAACTTCATCCAATTTACTCTTAATATTTTGACAATTTTGATAACAACACATTATTTTAGATTTTGAAATATTAAAAAGTAGGTTTTATATTAAGTTGATGCTATCCCTTCTTAACCAAAGAACTTTCCTCATCACTCCTCTAACATCATTGGTAGAAGTGATGATTAAAACAAATTTTATTTCTTGGTATATAGAAATTCTTTAATAAACAGCCTTCTGGCCAAATGTCGGGAGTAGACGATTTATTTAAATGTTCTATGTCAATTTCTACATAAACGAAGAATTATTCTGAGGAAATTTTGATTTAATTTCAGTATATTAAAGTTTACAAAATTGTTATCTAAAAGAAGACTTTTAATTTGATCAACAAAAATATCTGGAAATAGTCCGGAAGAAGTCTCTTTCTTAAAATTTTCTTTATAATTTTAATATTAAAGAATTTAGACAAACTTAATACTTCCGATTTAAATATATTTTTGTATTATCTTTACTACTTAATTATTTAAATACTCTGGGCACAACATTAACTGAACATATGTCGTTCACAGAGGACATATGTACTGATGATGCAATGAAATCTGCAGTATAACTAATAGACAGTTACAATATTTTCTTTAAAACTCTCAGTTAAGATGTATTTACTGCATTTGTATGCTTTGATATATTATGATAATTTTCAGTTATATCAGTATTATTTTTTGCTAAATGTTTTTCTCGAACATTTTGATTTTTCACTTTATTGGCATGAGAAGAACTTTTATTTAACATGTTAGTTATAACTTATTTATTATTAGACAAACTAGAAAAATTCTCAGTCGTTAATATTTCATTAACAGTCATGAAATTATATAGGGCCTATTGCATTAATTTCCTTTGAGTATTTCTTTAAACTTAGGAAAACTTCAGATTTAAATAATGTCATTTGACATTATTTAAATTTCAAGTTCTTCTAAGTTAAATATCGAATCTCTATTAAATACAATTTTTCATCTATTTTATGTATATGTATATATATATATAAGCTTTAATCACATCAATTAATTACAATGATAGTATCATCATAAATCAAGCAAAATATAAATGGGATTCATATTTGACAAGTTAACTAAATATATCGAACAATTGATTTTTTGATTAAATGCTACATGATATACAATAATTATTTCCTTTCCCTTTATCTACCTTTTTACAGCTTCAAGTTCGAAAGAATAAAATTTCTTTTCTCCTCGTTATTCCTTGCTACTCAGACATTAATGTTAAATAAAAAATCAATGCCAAGAAATTATGCCGGATAAAGCAAAATCTTAGTTAACCGGAGATCGGATAATCGAAATTTTACTGTAATTAATGATTTTTTTAAAAGTTTAGCATATAATTTCGATATCATTTAAATAGAAATAATTTATCATTATATATTATTAATTTAATTTGTATCTTTTTTCTACTTTAAATCGCTTATTTGTGCAATATATTTTACAGATAATTTATTAATATAATTAAATAAAAATAAAATGGAATTAGTCGACAATATTTTAAACTCGTTTAACCTATACTAAAATCTTTATAATGAAATCAAATATACATTTATCACATTAATTCTTCTTGAAATGTTACAAATAAATTTTTAGCTGTTGTTAATATATTCGTTAACTATTAAACAAAATTATCTTTATTTCCTATTAAATTGTTTAAGTATCAGATAAAATATTAAATGAACCTTTTCTGTAAATTTGTATTGATACTGTTGAACTATTTTTGATTATTGTTTTACATTTTAATAAATTCGAAATTTGTAAACTTTTTACACTTCGTCTAATAAAAAGTATTTAACAACTTGACAGATATCAAGTAAATATATTCGAAAAAAATTAATATTTACCTCCTGAATATTTGTTATGACTTGTATTTTTATCTGAAAAAAATGAGAAAAATAAATATATATATACTTTTTTAATTTAAACATAATTAAAAACTTATGATATCAGTTTGATTTTATTTAAATTTATCTAAATCTCATTAAATATATATATGATAATACTATAATAATTTATGGATAATTTTATCGTAGACTTACTGTCTTTTTTCTTCTGCGGTTCAGTTGTCATGTCTACTGCACTTAAAACAATTCCCTACAATAATTCATTATCGTAACTAATTTCATTAATAACTATAATAAAAATAAAAGTATAAAAACATTTACTTCAGAAACAGTAAACTTTAAATTTCCACTTTTCACATTTTGATCTAACTGTTCACGAATTTTGTCTAAGGAAAGTTCTTCGGTCTTCCTACCAAATCCTATTGACAAAAATTCATAATTTGATGAAATAATATTTAATTATAATTTGTAATTAAATATTAAATTACCTAATTTATAAGGCTGAACGTTAATGGTTAGAGAATACTCAATGTGTGTTTTGCTGACTAAACCAATCTAAAAATAAAAAAAGTTTGTTTATAAACTTTATATATATTTACATATTTATAATTAAATTACATTACCTGAGGAACTCCAAATCTTAACGATGATATGTTTAATAAATTTAAGAGAGTTGATCGAAGATTTTCTGTTATTTGTACTGCACTAATATTATTAATAGAACCTGAAGTACGAATCATTAAATGAATAAACAATTAATAAAATATAATTTTTTTTTAATTTCATTTTAAAATGATAAATTAATTTCGTGTATTTTCTTTTTATATAACTACTTAGAATTATTTCAATTTTAAGCTTCATTTATTAAATTACCTTTTAGATCAAATTTTAATCTTGAACAAATGAGTAATGAATGTAAACTGTAAACAAACATTTACAGTAAAAATAATAAAAGTTCTTTAAAAGACTATCAAAAACAAAATGATAGTTATACAAGCTTCTGATAAATTAAAATATAAACAATTTTTTTTTCAAATGTTAGTCCATTAAACATCTGCTGAGATATATATGTTAGTTTTTAAGAAGGAATATTTTTTACATATTTTCCGATGGAAAATGACTTTATGAGATCATCATGCTTTTATCACCGTTTAGATTAATCGATTAATTCGAATTTTAATTCTCAGATCAAAATCATATCGTATCGATAATCAATCGTATTTTTCATATTCAACACAAAAAAATTTTCGTGAATTAATCTCCAACTGCAAGTTTTTTAACCGGTTCTTCCTATTAGGAGCGGATTAAATGACCATTTACAGTTGAAGCTAAATTATCTGTTACTACATAACAAACGAATCGATTTTGATTATTTTTAGCACACACGATCCATTAGTGGATCAAAATAATATTCGCGAGTTTCATTTAAATTGGAATAATATTTAACAACGTTTTGCCAAACAAGTATTCTACCTGATATGATCGAATCTCGATCATTTTCAATACGATTGATTCAACAAAAATATGTAAAAAATGAAATGATGCGAAGGATCGAGTGATCGATTCACCGATCTTGACTAGCTTGTTTTCTATTTGTTTTACGAATTAATTTTTCGATATAATCGGAAAAATAATATAAGCATATGAAACATATTTTGAACTAAAATCAAGCTAAAGAAACATTTTAATCTCGATTCACGATATAATTTTTATACAGTTTTCGTGCAATCAAATATGTAATTTTAATGTCAGTATTAAATGATGCCCTCAGTATATATAGATAATAATTAAATTATTTTTATTTTTACTTTGCAGAATTGGTACGAAATGCGTAATAAAATTCGGGATGTGGATAAAGAAAGATATGCAAAATAGAACAACGTGAAAAAATTAATTCATATTCACACTACAAGGTAAAAGGTGGAACAGCAGTCAAGTAATTTAGTATTAGTTATTAGTCAAGTAATTGAGTAATTAAAATTTTCTGAAATTAATTAATGTTTTCAATGATAGAATGAGGTACAGTATGATAAAATTTTTTACGTGATGTATGATACTTTGCTTTAGATACGGCAAATTTTAAATATTTTCGTGGTATACATTGTTTTTGAACTTGATTATTCGAAACTTTATTATGCATACGAACGGATACTTTTATATTCTTTCATATAAAAAGAAATGTGTCATATACCATATATATATATATATATATATAAGAAATATAGAGGCTATATGAAAGGAAAAATTATTACTAGGAAAAAATATAACTTATAGTATATTTTTTCCTTTATGATGAATGTATTAATTAATCTATTTTCGTGTCATTCTCTTATGCACAGTTCTTAAGTTTTAACTCATTACACAACTTTCCAGAAATTTTGAATAACAATACTTTTAATTATGAATATTATTCTATTATCTTACGCGCGTGTTTCGCGCTAGGATGCGCCGATGCGACGCGTTAGAGATCGATCAGCTATTTTTCTCCTTGAATAAGAATGATTAATTAATATATCTTAAAACAATAATAAATATTATCAGTTTGTGTCAATAATAATAAATAATAAAAATATAGATAATGTTATATATCCAATGGACATTTTTGATAAATCAACATTAAAATCAAAAATATAAATCTGTAAAAGCTATTTGTTTTATAAAAATAAGTTTTTAGTATAGTTGGATATGATAAATCGCAACTATCCAAGATAAACTTTCTATCAATCTGTGTTATATAAGCAACTTTCATGCATGTGACTATTTATCAATATAGCTTTGATCTTATCAGGTAAAATTTTAATTAACTCGAAACAATCTACTATCACTTGTAACATTTTATCAACTTTACTCATTATGGAAAATTTCCATACAATGAAAAATATCAAATTACAGTATATTTTAACTGCTTCTAATGTTCGGAACTTTTTATCGGTTTTAATAGAATTTATCAACACCAGTGCTAATCTTAAATTCTCGATTTGGAAGTTTCTTGTATTATATAACTATAAACTTCAATAAAAGACTAAGATAGAAACATCCTCGACTGTAGAAATGATGTATATAAGCAAACAGCGAGTCAAATAATGTTACTGTCAGAAGAATAACATTCTCTATTGGCAATGTAATAAAAATGGAACTATTGTCCGATCAATAAAGAATGTTGTTTTCTAATTGGAATACACTTTGACTGCCTGCTCCAATTTATTGACTATAGCACTCCATTTATAAAGTGAAAGATGCTTTTAGCCTATTTTCAAAAAAAAGTAAGTCTATAAGTCTTACTTTTTTTTTCTTGGGTTGGGTTGTTGAATTCTTCTCCCCTTTTGTTTGTCCGTCCGTCGATTTGATGCTGTTTGTCTCCATTAATAACTTTTAAATCAATTATCGTAATGATGATCTAACATTAAAGATAACGCTGCATATTTAATCCTATAATTTCAGCTATTTAAAAATAGCGGAATTCTAACTATTAAAACACTCTCAATATATCTTCAACTAATTATTGTATTTTTATGTGATTTCATATGGAAGATCACTGAAAATAATCTCCATGTCAAATCGATGACTCTTTTAGCTTCAAATATTTAAAAATAACAAACATTTAACTTCGAAGATTTCTCCCTAATAAGTTCTGAATTATTTGATTAATTTCTATAAAATTCAGCAGGTGGTCAGATAATTAAAATGGAATTTGAATCAACATTAATTAATCATGTGGATTCATCGGTTTGATAATGATGGCCATTCGATCTTTTCTCTGTAAATTTATAATAGGGAAACCTCATTACTTGCAATAGCTCATAGCATTATTACGGTATAATTAAATATTATATTAACATTTAATAAAATAATTATGAAATTATTTAATAGACTTTTTTATGTCATTTAACGTATAGATTATGTCTTCGAAGAAGTTTTTGATGACATATAATTTTAATCCCTTATCATTTATCGTAATTATTTCAAAGTAAAGGAGGCATTCGGTAAACAGGCGATTAATTTTTTTAAAACTGCTTATTGAAATATTTCGTCAGAACATATTTGGACATATTTATCTACAGTATATATTTTTTAAATTATCAAAATTATCTATTTTAAATATTAATGCATTAATATCTGAGATAATTTATTTATATTTTAATAATTATTCAATATATATATTCTTCAATGATAAAAGACTAATTTTTGTTTAATTCTATTATCTTTGATATATATTTTATAGAGGATGAGATGAAACTTTACGGGATATTGGGTTTTTTAAATAGAACCGTTTCTTCAGCGGAAGGTTCTAGAGATCGAGACTAATTTTATCTCTCCATCTTTAGAACCTTCAAATTCTAGAAATGACCCATGTCAACCATCCAGAGATGGCGACTTCAAACTCTTTTTCCATTGAAGAGTTTGAAGTAGATGCTATATGTCTCAATTCATTCCATTTGGCTTTATAGTTCATCCCTTTAGTTATCTATTTTATAGAAAGGGAGGGAAAACTCTTATATTTAATAATATATTTACGAAATATTAATAAATATAACACAAAATTATAAAACATACCTGTTAATAATAATTTAAATCTCAATTTGTTAGCCTCATCAAAACATTCCGAAACATCAAAGGCTGACCATTCTACAGGTTTCGTTCGATATTTATTTATCATTTGCCATACTGTACCTTTAACCTAAAATTTATAATGTTAAGTTGCATAATATTCAATAATTATGATAAACTTTTGATAGCTTGCTTACCTTTCGTAATTCTATAATTTGTGTTTCCAAAAATACTGGCGAAAACATATTTACTACCTCATCATCTATTCCTGATTCCTGTTTAAATCAAAGAATTATATTTTTGAATTAAACTTTAACTGCTGCTTTATTGAAATTAATCATAAAAATATTAAATTGTGACAAAAAGAATTATATTAAATAGCGACAAAAATTTTGTTTTAAGTTACTCAATACTATGACAATTATTTATGCTAATCAGCTATATATAAGTTACTTAAATATAAGTTACAAAATTTTTTTAGTTTTTAAGCATATTTTAAATTATATGCTTATAAACTAAAAAATAGAAAGTTTACTTTCAATTCATTTCAAATTTCATTTTTAGACATTTTTACTTTCAATTTAGTTATACAACAAAAGGGACAGTTTAAAAATGTTATCATATCATAACTTATCAACTGCAAATATTATTTGCAGTTTATTTCATGGAAAATATGTCTTTCAACATCATCATCATTCATTACGGTTTTCAACATTCAGCTCTCAAAAATTTTAACAAATTATGGCATCTTATCAACATTTCTACTTTTATTTATATCCATATTTATAGCATCCGAATAGTTCTTTCAAAACTATCTCTTTTGTTAACAATAGCAATCTTATATAGTATCTTCAATAATCTTACCTCGTCATGACATTTCTATGTGATCTAACCAATCTTAAACTTGATAGACAAAGATTGTTAGGTCTAGAAAGAGTGGATAGAAAATGCTGCCAGCACTTAAACTATTTTCTAATCTCATCAATCATCATTGCAAATATTATCTTGCCATTGATTGTATTTACCCAATCTAAATGTCAATCTTCATATCATAATCTATAGTTTATCAATATTTTTGACTATTAATCCAACTGTCATTAGCATACATCATAATGGATATATGCTAGATCTTTGTGTTGTTAATTTTGTTTTTATGCTTAACTCGGTGTTATTAGATACTGTATTCCTTAGGAAAGTTACTTTTCAACTTTTTTGACTAATGATGACCAAAATCATTATCTATTTTTCTCACTAAAAGTACAACCTAAATATGTAAAATGGGAAACCTGTTCTAATATTTCAACATCTATTTTGATTGTAAGAATTTTATTTCTCTTTTTGTTAATAGTAGACAATATTATTTGTATTCTTCATTTATTATCAAGAGACCCGGTCGGGTCTCTCGCTAATTTCAGCGAGAGAAACGACAGCGTGTCTCTATACAGGAATGATGA
>WUQG02008996.1:0-11966 GCA_011317285.2 Androctonus mauritanicus
GCATTCAAAGAGCTATCCTTTATTCTACTGGCACTCTTAAAAGGCTCTCTTTCGCTAATTCTCTGTATTTCGGAATCGTCATCCGCGGTAGTAATTCGAGCGCGATCTTTTGCCTTCATTGGTAAAACTTCCTCTTTCCCTAGTATGTCTTAGGATGTTTAATACTGTTCTCGGAGTAATGCCCAATATGCTCACAATTTCTTTAATAGTTTTTCCTTCTTTGTTTTTTATTATTAACAACTGGATGTTATTAGGTACTGGTTTAGGCATGTTTTAAACAACTAGTAGCAAACTTCAAACAAATGTGTTATCTTTCAGCTATTGCTACTCTCCACAGCAACTATTTGCTTATGACTTAATTAGTCACAAACTTTTCGTAAGATATCAGTGATGCTTCCTTATATAAATATTAGTATGGATGCACATAATAATAATAAATCGTAAGTTTTATTTCGAATCACTTTATTACATTACAAACGATAGTGCTCGATTTTTATTTGAATACCTCGTTGCGTTGGATACGGCGCAATGGAATCTCCCGATAAGCAAATCGCGTTGCACAATGTTGACATGACTAATCGGTCTCGAATAGAGTATTGCCCGATAGCCGACCATACCCTTACGAGATGACAAACTTTTTTGGCTGGAGCTGTACATATGCGGCGCGGCAGACAAAAGCGGCGGAAAAATGTCACTAAAATTTGCCCAAATTATGTAAACTGTTTTTCGGGATGCCACAAAAGTTTGGCGAGATTCAACTTTTGAGGCATCCCGAAAAGCGGAGATTTGCAAACTTTTAGGAAATTTTCGTGACGTACTTCTGCCTGCTGCGTCGCATGTGTGCATCGACCTTAAGATACGTGTAATATAAAATGAAATTACAATGCTGTACTGAAAATTAGAATTAAGTTTTTGACCTCACTTGAAAACTCCGGAATGTTCTTTTGTTTTAATGAAGACTGACTTTATTTCGCCGTGCGATATCGTAGGTATCTCAAGGTAAGTAGCTCAGCAGATGATATTTCATTTTGTTTCTCAAAGTAGGTCATCAACCTCCCCATCATTGTGGTCGCTTCACCATGAGTTGTGCCAGCTGATTCCTCCGTATCGTCATCTTCCGAACTGTCAATTTCTGTTGCCGTGTTTGCAATGCACACTTCTACGATTTCATCTTCACTTAACGCCTGATGACCAATATCTTTGTCACTGTTCATCCACTCTGAAATGTCATTTTCTTCCACGTCGTCACAATCCCTCAACTGTTGAAAAACTTGAAGGAAATCAGCATTATCTTTTGTAGTTACTAATTGATTTTCATGTCCCTGGCTCGTGGGATGCTGGGCCATAGTTTTTTCCAGCTTTTTGGAAGAGTTCACGGCTTAAATTCGTACTACGCTTCTGCGCCCAAATAAATGACAGTCTTTATTGCCACTTTTTAAAGAAGATCTATGAAGTTAGCCGACTGGTCTGCTTCTTGTTGCTCTAAAACAGACAAGGTCAACTTTTTCCTATATTGCCGTTTTGTTACTTCAATTACACCTTGATCCATCGGTTGTATAAAGCTGTCACATTGGTTGGAAGAAATTCCACAAAAATTTCACCATCTCGTAATTCCTCTTCACTAGGGTAATAAATTGCACAGTTCTATGAATAACACAGCTTTTCTGAGAGTTCTTTTCTCTCAAGAACTTCTTTTTTTGTAGGCAAAAAATTTTCAAAAAACCAATCTTTTAAAATTGTTCTCTTCATCCATGCAGATTTTTGTGAAGTGTACTGGGCTGGAAGAGCATATACATTAACATTTTTAAGGGACCTAGGCTTAGCAGATTTCCCTATTACCAAAAGTGGAAGTTTTTAATCGTCAGAAGCTTTAGTGCAAGGAATCAAAGTTACTCATTCTTTCTTTACCTTATGACCTTTGGCTACAGAATCCCGCTTTGATGCTAATGTTTTTTTTGGAAACGTTTTGTAATTTAATCCAGTTTCGTCAGCATTAAACACTTGACAAACCTCTAAATTTTCATCGCTAATAAACTTTTCAAATTTTGCTTCAAAAGTCTTCACTTGCAACATTGTCACCTGACAAAATTTTACCACTTAACACCAAGTTCACGAATGCCATGTCGATCTTTCCATCGAGACAACCATTCTACACTGGCAGTAAAAGCAGGGTCACCTTTTAATTTCTCATTCACATTGAGTGCAATCGCTTGTAACCTTACGCCCTGTTCACACTATTGGCAAAACCGAACGTACAAAGCCTCGTGTAAAGTTTCATTTTTTTTAACGTGCTTCTGTTACCCAAATTGTTCTTGCACACCATATTCTCACAAAAATTTTAGATTTCTTTCCGATTTTTTTTCTAGTCACAAACAGTTTGTTTTCCTACTCCTAACTCTTGAGCGATTTTAGATAATGATTGACCAGCATCAATATGAAACAAAGCTTGAAGTTTTTGTTCCATTGTTACAATCATTTTCTTAAGTTTAATTGCCATTTTACGTTGTTCTTAATAAGTGCACACAACAAAACAAACTGACAACTGTGCAGATGGAGTGAGTCACTTCCCAGCTATTTATAGATTTATAACAGGCTGCGAGCCTCCTATAAATCTATATATAGATAATTGACGACAACTGAAGAATGTTTTAGGCATATATTTTACAGCACAGTAGATTTAAAAATTTATGCACGCTTATTGACAATTTTTTGAGATCCGTCCGGATTAACCGGATGTCCGGATTAGCGAGACTGTACTGTACCCTGACAGGCTCCTCGATTCAATATTTTGCGTATGGATCAAGGGATTTTTGTCAACAGATGACGCTACTTTCCACTCAATAAAATACTAACTTTAAGTCGTGAGGTGATAACCCGTACCACAATCTGCCCATCCCTGCTGAAAAGTCAGCCGGATTGAGGAGGACGAGAATAGACGGGACGTGTGCCAAACCCCCAAGATATTTCCAAGGAGTGAGACTCGAGACCTGAATCCGTGTCCTCTAGAGTGGAAACCAAAACCTCTGCATGTAATCAAACATTCCGACTGACCCGAGGGATTAGTAGGGCTTACAAACTTATTAATTACTTGACGAAATAACACAAAGGATTATAAATGAGGCGTAATAGAAAAACAACAAATCTCCTTTATACATGCTTACTGCGAGAACCATCCAACGCTCAGAAACGCCAAAAGTAGCATAACCTTCGTACATCGGTGCACTGTTGAAATAATTTTGGAACCGGTGCATATGAATCACGGTGAGTCTTATTCGGTACCTGCTAGAAAATGTTTAGTAATCAGTAGCTGCAAAATTTAAGGAAGCCACAATACAAACGGATACTTATATACTAATACCCTTTTTCGTTTCACGAAAGAAAGCACTTAAGCTGATAAAGATATGGCAATCATATCTTTATCATGAATGACATATCAATCGGCCACCATTACACTTCCGCTTCCTAACGAATGTTTCCTCGACCTGCAGTTTACAAAATAGGTTTTAATATTTAATTTATGCACTTACATTCGTTAGTTATATTTATAAATATATATAAAATACTCGAATTTTCCAAAAAATGTATTTTTATCATATCGCATTTTATGTTGTTTTTTCCTAAGACAAATGTATGATTGATTTTTATTTTCATTGATATCTCTTTGAAAATATTTAACGATTCTAAGGAATTTATCAAATCAATTCTTATTTTTTCAGTGTGTATACAAAAATGGAACAATATTATACATCCAACGAAAGAAATTCAGAAACTCGACACAGTATGTATAAATATATAATGCATTGTTTGTAGGATTAGTTTATTAGTAAAGAGTTGAATATTTTTTCTATTCCTTCAAGATATGAAACAAATAATAGCTTCAGCTTATATAACAACAGTTTACCTATCGGCCGAAAAAATATGAAAGGAATTTACAAATTTCCGAGCATTTCCTATAAAAATGGATCATTAGTAAATATATAACTATTAGCAACAATACTTACTACTTAGTTACGTTCTTGTTACAAATGGCAAGATTATTTTGTATTTTATTTTCTTAGGAATTGCTACAACACGCGTCAGTAGTTTCTACTTCACTTTCTATACTGCTCCAGCTACCTCAATATTTTTTGTTGACTTTTGGAGAAATGATGTTTACAATTTCCAGCGTACAGTTTGCTTATTCTCAGGTAATTTTCTGAATTTTATCTGTATTTCGAATTATAAGAGATAAAAATTATTAAATTTATCCTTTTAGGCACCAGTGACTATGAAAACCATAATTCCAGCTCTTTTAGTCATAAACGCTGGAATCGGAAACCTTATAGTTATGTTAATTACGGCCATGAACCTCTTTCAAAGACAGGTAATTTATTAAAAACTTTTTTATCAAACATATATGAAATACATATATTTATACACTTTATATATTTTTTATATCAAAAGTATATATTATGCAAATAATCAGACATAAGTGATTGATTTCAAAATAACCCATAGTCAGATTTCGCATGTCTTTATATAATAACTGATAATGCCACATCCACTGACTTGTTGTATTTATAGTGTTTCATTGATCATATCCCATGATTTATCATCACTCTCAATGAAATAATAATTATTATAAATTTAAAGCTGCTTATCATTTGTAATAATTGTTATAATATTAATAATTTCATATAAATGATACAGATTGTCATGATATTTCTACAAGCATCGAATGGCACCGTTTAAAATACAATTATTTAGCAACATTATGACCCTATTCCAGGGATGAATTTACTTGTAAAGTAAGAACTCGTAAAACAGCAATCAATTTCCCATAGATATATTGTTGAAACAGGGATTCCGTTCTCAATAATGAAATTGAACCATAATAAAATTATGTAAAAGACAACTAAATCAATAATTTATGATTAAAGAATGATGTATTAATCGAATTGAATACAGCCTTTAAAAATGAATAAATTATAATAACAATGAAATTATTTATTACATAAATGTTAAAGAACTTTTGTTCATCATGGACAGAAGAGAATATAAGATTTTATACGGATGAAAATTGCTATCATAGGAACAACCCGGAAATGAAAGCTATTTATACAGTGGTGGAACCATGGTTAATGAAGGACTTGCTATTTCTGCTTCCTGATCAGCCATTCTGATTTTTCCCATTTCGTAGTTGAAGATAGCTCTGTTAGTTAACTGAATAGTAGTGTATTTTAAAGCTACATACCACATGTTTTGAGAATGCCTTGCTTATGTATATTTTTCAATTATTTACTGCAGTTAATGTACATGTTTTCGATGTATTTTTGGTATTTTATTCTTGAAAAAGTACTCTAAAATTTGGGAATTGGTAAAAGTATGTTTTCCAATTTTATCTTTTCCAAAAATATCCTTTTTTACAGTAGAACCTCGTTTATACGTTTCTCAATTCTACGGTTTTTCACATTTGTACGTTGTGTTTTGTACACACTTTCGATTTTGCATATAAAATCATCCCACTAGCACGTCTTCCATTTATACGTTTTCGCATTTGTACGCTATTATTTTTAATTCCCCCACTGTCGTTTCGTCACACTTATACGTAAAATCCAAGAAATCTTGGCCGAACATTTTCGACAAAGGAACAGTTTGCTATACTTTATTATATATTATCTTCAGAACAGAAAATAGAATGAATACAAAACCAAAACTTATCTTACGAGTCTTTCTACCGATTCCGATTCTCCCTTTCACGTTTGGTTCTTCGGAAGTGTCAATTATGGTTTTACTTTTGTAATTCATTCTACAGTACAGGTATTTTTCGCAGACAGGTACTGTAGTTGCGTATGAAGGCTCGATCTATGAATGTAGTATTGCATCCAAAAAACAAACTACAATCGATTCTTTCTTTGTGCCAAAAATAACTGTATTTGCCCGTCATGATTGATTAAACTTCTTAATTTTAAGTTTTTATGTATTTTTTCAACATTTGAAGTTAAAATAAAAAGTTTCATTTTAACGTTAATCTCGGGTTATACATAATTTTTATCAATCCCCTTCAAAAACGTATTAACGGGGTTCTACTGTATTTAATAATTTAAATTAAGTAATAATAATAAAATGACAATATAAGTTCTCAGTTTCCATTCAATATTAATCTTTTCTTTATTTCAGTCCTACGAATTTTTCTTTTATGCCATTCTACTAGCAATAGATATGTTAATTTTGGCAATGCTCGCTCAAAACTACAAATACAGGAAGCAAGAGTGGCAGAAATCAAAGAAGTAGAAAACAGGAAAAAAACATATGAGAAATAATTCAATAATCTCATTCATCAGTTCATTATTGTAGCTGAACTTTCTTATTTAAAAATGTATCATTAAAATTTTCGCAAGTACTCCTAATTTGTATATATTAAATTTATTATTATATGAATTTTTAATTTTACAATGTAACAGGTATTTATAATCTCCCATTAAATACTATTTATTAAATAAAGTATTTTGTCGTGTTGCACCATTTTGAATATCGATATATCTTTCAGCAAAGTATTCCACGGAGAAAATAAATTTTGTGTAGAAATATATTTTTAAATAATTTATTTTTCGACACCACATCTTTTAAATATTAATATTTATTAGTGACGTCTGACCATTCTTATCATCATCCTATGGAAGGGCTTGTTTCGCCCTATCTTTTAATATCTGTCCGAATGGAAAGTGGCTCCATCTGTTACAAAAAAGTGTCGGAGTTATAACAACCCTCTCAGTCTTCCTTCTGCAGTGAGCTTAGCAGGATTATTGAGGTGGACAGGCCGAATTTAAATCCCATGAATAATATTTTCAAGGAGGATGGCACTCGAGAATCGAATCAAAGTCTTGTAGAATGGAAAGCAGAAGTGTTTTTTTTTTTTTTTTGTTTTTGTTAATAGATGTTGATACTTTCCATTCAAGTAGAGTCCTAAATGGCGGGAATAAACAAGCTTCCAAGATTTTCATCTTTGTGGAAAGTTCAGCTGGATTATAGAGTATGGGAATTGACGAGTTCGGCCCGAATCCCATGGTAAATATTTTTAAAGAGTGGGACTCCTTAATAGTGGAAACATTGCGTTTGATGGAATGCATACCACCAAACGCAAAATTCAAAAATTTCAGTATCACTGATAAAAATATGCCTCTTACACAAATTGGAAGTTAAAATTATAGACGTACCACAGTTTGATAATCGTTGATATATAGCGTATGATATAACGTTATATACGACACGATTCTGGATGGAACTATAAATACCTATCTGCAATATTTAGGTTGCATTGCTGAAATAGGATCAACAATACAATTTCAGCAACTTATGATTTCTAGCTAACAATTGAGATTTTGGTTATATAATAATAATATTCCAATCTTAGATTTGATTACAGTTCGATTTAAAACAGAGTTAGATTTAACTTGATATATTTCTGTTTAAAATAACGCTTCGGTTTTCCACTCAGGAGAACCGGGGTTCGAGTCACGCGTCCCATCCCTTGAAAATATTTATCATGCGGTGCGGACCTGGCTCGTTGATCTCCATCCTCCACAATCCAGCTTACCCCTTCGCAGGAATGAGCAGGCTTTTTTTCTTTTTTTAACGCCACTTTCCATTCAGCAAGAGCACTAAGTGGCGGGGCGAAACAAGCTTTCCACAGGCTGCCCACCCCTGCGGAGTGGTCAGCCGGGTTGTGAATGACGGGGATCGACGGGCCGAGCCCGTACCCCATGATAAATATTTTCAAGGGGTGGGACCCAAGACTCAAACTTGGGTCTTCCAGAGTGAAAATCTGAAGCGCTTCCACGTGACCAATCCGGCCGACTCAGATACCACTCCAAATGTTTATCTCGATGCTTTCAAAATCAAGTTTGTTGCCATTTGTGCTTGCACAAATGGCAACAAACTTGATTTTGAAGCAAGAAGATAAACATTTTTTGTAGGCAACAAGAACTATTTATGGCAACAAATTTAATTTCGTAGTTATATCTGAACATGTTTTCAAAATGCTAATTCCCATAATCAGGTTCTCAAATTCAACAATCTATCGGCCAGATTGGCTGCATAGTGACTTTTTGGCTTTTCACTCGAAGGTTTCGGATTTTTTTTTTTTTTTTGCTAACAGATGACGCCACTTTCCACTCAGTGAGAGCACTAAGTGGCGAGGCCAAACAAGCCCTTCCACAGACTGCCCACCACTGCGGAGGGGTCAGCCGGATTGTGGAGGACGTGGATCGACGGGCCAGGCCCGGACCCCATGATAAATATTCTCAAGGGGTGGGACCCGACATTCGAACCCGAGTCCTCCAGAGTAGAAAGCCAAAGCGTTTCCACGTGGCCAAACCGGCCGACAGGGTATAGTTTAAAATAAAAAATAAAACTATTAGACACTATTACTTAGAATCCTGCATCGATCGATAACTAAACCATTTTCTTAGGCTTACAATGAAAAAGTTTGAGGACACAAAACATCGAATGTATATTGATATATAATACATACAAAAATTACTTATTTGTTAAAAAATTTTGGAGTTTATGAAAGTTTTTAATCCAGAATGAAAAAGTTATTAACTCTGTAAAGACTGATATTTATTGTGATTTGCACGATTTGTCTTCTTTCATGTTTCTTATTTTTTGTATATGTTATTGGCAATCTATTAAAACGACGCACTGTATATAATGCCTGCGTTTTTGGGCAAAGTATGAAACGATTAATATTATATATACTTTTCCTAGGCATTGTATGTAATAGCTAGGCATTATATAGAATGACAAATGCTATTTTGGCAAAGTATAAAATACCTGTTAGCGGTTGTTATGAGCTTGACAGAAGATGGTTTTTACCGACTTGGAACTTCTGAAAGAATTTTAAAACAGTTGTATGCGAGATCACAAATCAGTTTATGCCCAAAGAATTTACTCAGAATTAAAGACATTCCTGAAAACCTCTCCGGTCAGCTGCTATTGATCAGTCCACAGGAAGGGCCAAGGATTCGTCAAGTGTATGTGTAAGACGAAGTGCTAAAATATGACGTGCTTTGTTGTGAAAAAAGAAATGAAGTGCATTCAAAATGCCATTCAAGCCTATTCTGTTGCAACAAGTAGTTTAATTTTTTCCTCTAATTTTTTTCAGTAAGAAATTTTTGAATTTATTTGATATTTTCTTCTTTCATTTATGCATTTTTAATTAAGGCCTTTTCATGATTCTCTTTTCAAGTTTTCCTTTTTTGTGAGAAAGACAATTAACTGCAATTTAAAATAAAATTCTTTCCTTCTTTGTTGCAACAAATAGGTTCATATTTTATTTTTTCTTGTTTTCCTCAATCAGAAAGTCTTATGCTTTATTTTGTATTTCTTTTTTTTTCATATACAACTTTTCAATAAAAGTCTTTTCACGACTCTCTTTTAATACTTTGCCCAAATAGCATTTATCATTCTATATAATGTCTAGGTATTACATATACTTTCCTTAGTTATGCCTAGGGAAAATATAAGTAATATTTATCGTTCATGCATTACCCAAAACCTTCAGGTATTCTATATACTGCCTAAGCATTTTATACAATACCCGCTTTTCAAACATTGCCGGTAACATATACAATATATGGTATATTTATTATATTTCACTTTTATCTGTACTGATTGTAAATGTTTAATTAATTAAATTTTATTTTATAAATGAAAGTTTGATAGAACTGATAAATTAATATAATTGTATACGTTTACATATATATTTTAAAATTTAAAGACTTAAATTAATTGATGCATTTTATCCTAAAAATAATACGCAATTTATTTGAATATTCCATGTTGCTCGGTGAAATAAATTAGCAATTTTTTTAATAATTTAAGTGTATTTAACATAAAGAAAGCAATTCCTTTTTCTTTTACATTTACTGCTTTTTCTTTCATATTTATTGCTTTCTCTTTTATATTTATTGCTTTTTCTTTTACATTTCCTGCCTTTTCTTTTACATTTACTGCTTTTTCTTTTACATTTACTGATTTTTCTTTTACATTTACTGCTTTTTCTTTCATATTTACTGCTTTTAATTACTATGTGATTACAGTAATCAAATATCGATATCCCCATTATCATTTTGTTATTTTCTTTTCTAAAATAAAGTTAGTTACAGTTGATTCTTCAATACTTTCCAATATTCGATCTTACATTATTTTCACACTTTCCATATAAAAATGGAATTAAAGAATATACGAATTAGATTTATCCTTCTGATGTATATCCGTCATCTCAATACCTCCTGTCAATATACTTACCGACTCGGATAAAACTTCTACATTATTATTATTTTTTTAATAATCAGTTCAAAAGTCATTAGTTTCACTCATGGTCAGCAAAAAAATGATAGTGATCTTATAAACTTACTTTTCCTTCGGAATGTAGTGTACATACAAAAAATGAAGTGTACAAAAGCAAACAGACACATGATTGCAAATTAAATAATAAATAATTAAGTTTTATGAATTAAACACATTTCTTATGCTTTGAAATATCAATGAACTCATTGACTTCATTAACTTGAGTTTATTAATTTGTAAAATTTTGTCGAAAAACAATGACAGTATATTTTATTATAAACATTCTTAAAACATCATTTATTACAAAATTAATTACAGGACATCTCGACTTACGTAGATTCATATTTATGTAGAATTTTTTTTTATGTAACGGCCGGTTCCTAACCCGGATACCTTCAGAAAGAATGAAGGTAAGGGACTCGGGATTGAATCCTGACTCAAATATGATAAGCGACTGTTTTATCAAACGATTTATGTGCTTATTATTTAATATAACTATTTTTAGTGTTAGGTCATTGTGATATATTAGTACGGTTTAACATATGTTCCGATATCCGTAAGTTTTTTAACTCTGGCTGATCCATCCACCTACTTATCTCAGGGACTGTGATCTAATATCTTGATAAAATTCAGTATGGTGATATTATGCTAAATATGTTGTTTAAAAGCTGCCTATCAACATTAATTTGTATTAAATTGCATCATATTTAAATTTATTTATTCGTTTCAAAATTATACAGAATAATTTATCAGATATCACATATCTTAAATTATTAATTTCTATACGGAATATGCCTATGTTAGAAGACATTTGACTCTTACTTCAACAAATAGGTTCAAAATAGAGAACAAAATTATAAATTTGTTCTAAAAAATTCTAATTTTTTAAATTTTTATTATCGCTTCTTGAACACAAATTCGTAGCCATTGATAAATTCATCGGAGAAAAAGTTTCCTCTACATTCTCCATGTTAGAAGGTGAAAAAGAAGAATTTTCATTAATTTTAGTTTTACTTAAAAAAAATTCTTTCTTCTAAAGAAATCTACTAGAAACAAAAAGTTCAAGAAAGAAATTTCTATCTACTTTTGACAATTGCCTTTTATTGTTGAAATGATTAAAGATGCAAGATTAAAATATGTGTCAACCAAAATCGAATTTAGTTACAGTAGATTTACTGAAAAATTTCATGGAATATTCATTAACTACTACAAAAAACAACTGGAACTTCTGATCCTGTCGTCATGACAGTTCTCAGAAGTTGAATGTTCACAACTTTTAAATGGAAATTACGAAACTGTAAGGCAAAAATCTAATGAATTTCATAAAAAATTTTATCAGTTAAAGAAGTTATTATTTTAGAAATATACACAGTAAAAAAAGATAGGTATAGCTGTAATATAGGTATAAATATAACAGAGCAATTACCTTTTTTAAAAGACCACGCAGAACTTTGAGACACTGTTATCAAATGGCGTTATACAGTAACCACACATCAGCAAGATAGTAATGGCGTACGTAGTGTCTTCGCCGAAATAGGAACGAAAAATCATTTTCCAGGTAAGTTATTAATTCTTTCCTTTTGGAAACTTATACGTCTCAAACTATTGTCGATATCCTGCTTATACATAGTGAA
>WUQG02009007.1:0-32693 GCA_011317285.2 Androctonus mauritanicus
AAATTAAATGAAATATTTGAAGTGGTTCAACTCTCCCATATGGTCAGGTCTTCCGAATTCCCCCTATAATTTATGATGATATTCTTATGGTAAAGCTATTGCTGTCTATAACTATATGACTGCAGATAAGAAATCATAAAAAGAATCGAATGATGGTCGTAACGAGAATAAAAATTGTAAATTAACAAGAATCGAATCATAATCATAATAAGAATCGATTCAAAATCATAATCATAATAAGAATCGATTCAAAGTCATAATCATTATAAGAACCGATTCAAAATCATAATCATAATAAGAATCGATTCATAATCATAATCATCATAAGAACCGATTCATAATCATAATAAGAATCGATTCAAAATCATAATCGTAATAAGAATCGATTCAAAATCCTAATCATAAGAATCGAATCAAAATCATAATAAGAATCAAACCGAAATAATAATCATAACAAGAATCAAAATTATAAATTAACAAGAATAAAATCAAACTCATAAACGTAATAAATATCAAATCTTCATAATAAGGAGGCCGAATCTTGTTAGATCTTTTAATCCCTTTAATTCTATCATGAATTGCTTTATCTTAATATTATCATAGAATGGGAAATAGGCATTATCTTACAGAAAATGAAATTATAAGTGTAGATAGAATGAAATTATGTAAAATGGCATTGATTTTGAGTATGCCAACTACAATCATGATGTGAAGATTAAATTACGTGATGCAACAATACATCTGATACTTTAAGAATCGAGTAATCAAGAATGATGACAGGTTTCTTTCTGAAAATGTATCTAACTGTATTTTCGGTTTAGAATTTTTCAATATTAAAATAACTCTGAAATTACCGTTATTCCTTTCTACTACGTCTCGTCATTTATCCAGATACGGCATTCTTCTCGCTATTCTTTTATTTCCTTTATTTTTTTTTTTAAATTTTTATAATGGCCATAACAAAATCATTGTATATTTAGAATTATACTAATTCTAGACCAAAGTAATGTTTAATAATATCTTCCCGAAGTTTCAATGATATTGGATCACGGTTATGTTAGAATATTAGATTTTCTAAAGTTATAAAACGCCATCCCTCGAAGCCAAGGTGATTAAATGTGGTACTTTGTTTTAATCTTGTAACAATCTTCTCTCGGTAGTCACTAAAACTGAACTACTGGAAATTTTGTTTCCCTTGTGGTGTAGTTTACAACGGAAATTTATGATATTCCTTCAATTCCGGATCTTATTTGTTTACTATATACCTTACCATAAAGATGCAGATTCTCTTAATTATTGCCAGTGTGGTTTACAGGAAATCTTTTAACGATACACGATCTGTTCCTTATTTTAAAGCTCGAATTCGATGAATTAATCTAGGATAAAGGAACCAAAATCTTGCTAGGTAAATAAATCTATCTCGTTTTACTCGCGATTGTTCTAAATGCGTTGAATCTTTGCAGATCGACGATTTATATATGCAATTACAAACTATATCCATTAATAAATTGATGAAAACTATTATTTTAGTCAAATTCCTGATAACTGGGTGCAAAACTAATGTTTCTTCAAGTAGAGAAATTATTATGCACAGTTCTGAGTTGCACTCTGTGGAGAAACCATCTTAAATATCTTAACTGTTTATCCTACATATTTTAATAATTCTATATCATTCTTTATATATATATATATAGAAATTAATAATATTTTTTCCAATATCTTCTTTATATAAAATTACTTTAAAAAATAAAATTGTCGCAATTTTCCAAACAAAAACTTAATAATACTTACAGGAAATTAAAAATATAAAATATAGAAGAAAAATGTGTTCGAAAGTAAACAAAAACCGTGAAAAATCTCATTTATTTCTTTTTTTTTTTGTTTTTTTATGCGTGAAATTTGAACTCTTGTAATTTTAAAGTTAAGATATATTTTTACTTCAATTACTCGTTATTTATATTAAAGTGGAAATAAAATACAAATTATTATTAATTTTTTTTTTATTTAAAATCTATCGAGTTTAATTTATTAAATACAAAAAAAGAAAAAGAAAAACGAATTAAGAATCGTAACTTTCAACGAGAAAATTGCTTTGTATAGAAGTGGAAACCCGTTAAAGAATAAAATTCTTCGATATCGAATTTTATTTGGTATCATATTTAAACAATAGTTTGGCAAAGTTCTATTTTTAAGTTATACATAAATTATTCCTCGATACAGTAGGAATTAATATTCATTCATTTAATTTCTTCTTTCTTCGGCGTGTTATATTTTTATCGCAAGTTCTTAAACTTCGATATTAAATTACTCATTTATACGTATTTATTCTCTAATTTATAAAATATTAACAGGCAACAAACCATAATAAGTAATTTTCTTATCGAGATAAATATTTGAATAATTATAGAACAGTTTAGGAAGAAAATTTCTTACCTTAGAAGAAGAAGAAGAAGAAGAAAAAAAAAAAAAAACATTGAATCCTCCTTTTCTGCAGCTTATGCTGGATTTTTTTTTCTTGCTTAAAATGCATTATTATTCTAATTTTAAATGATCAAAATATAAAGGATATGCAGATTTGATGAATAATTGAATGAAAAATAATTTTTCTCTAATTAAAATTTGATTGGCAAGTAATTTTTCTTTTTTTTTTTTTTTTTTCTTCTTTTTTGCTACTTCTTAATTTTAAAATTCTGAACAATGCCCATGAAAGACAATGACTTTATTATATGAATTGATTTCAAAACAATTTTAAATTAGCATCTTTACTTAAAGTATCCCTGGATTAATGGCGACAAAAGGTATTCAATGGGGATCTAAGAGTACCAGAAGGTAGACGTACGATAAGAAGACTCTTCCTTTAATGTTTGATATAACTGTCACAACTGAAGTACATTTTGTCACGCCAGCATTTAATTCCTAAATCTTGATGAAGAATTTATCGAAACTTAACAACGGTATCTCTTTTATTGTCAGAGCAACTTTAGTTTTCGATTTCCACTATTTTCCAATTGGAACTTTTTAATTAAACCTTTTAAATTAATGTTTTAATTTAAACGCTCTTTAAGTAAGCAACGTTTACATTAACTTAACATTTTTCGTAGAGAAGAAAATAGAAAAAAAAAAAAACTCTCTTAAAAAGGCATTAATTATAAATTTTACTGTAAAATTTTAATAATTAATTTTATATATATTTATTATTTTTAAAAGTGTCAATAATAATCCGAAACATTTTTTTTTTAACAGAATTAATTTTGCAGGTTGTTTAGTTGCGTGAAAAATTAATTATTTTTGCTTTTAAAACTAAATTAATTTTTAAATAAACATGCTCGTATGTAAAATAGTCTTTAAGTGTATCTTTAAAAAAATAATATATATTTTTATGTACGTTATTAAATTTTCAAACATGCACTTAAAGATTCTTTTCTTCGTATCTGTACAGAATATAATAAAGTTATCGCACGTTAATGTCGAAAATATAACTTTAATATTTCTTGATCAAATAATGATTTTGTGTCCACATATTGTTTATGTAACTGAGTGAAAATAAATATTATTTCAAGTAAACAATTTACTTTCTCAAGAATATTTCATGTAAAACAAATACTGTAAAAAAAAAAAAATGTGATTTTCATTCTTAAGATCACTTCTATGCTAGGTAAAAACGTCCAAAACGTAAAATTTAATTGGTGATTATTTGCTTCTAATAATTATTAATTATTCTATTTTTTATAATATTCGCGAAGTTTGTTACGTATTTAAACGTTTAATGAATGTTTTAATTAAATTAATTGATAAAATTTTCATAATAATAATAATAATAATAATAATAAAATTGTTATAAATATTTTCAAGTAACGCAACTTGCTTAAAAATACTTTTTGAAAGTTCAAATTAAAAAATTTTGCTTAATTTAATTCAATTTTCACACGTGTTTACTTGAATTACATACTTGAATAAGATCTAATGGTTAAAAAAAGCGTAAAATGACAGTATTCTAAAGACCTTCCATTCAGCAGTTTAATTAAAATCTTTGTATGCATTTTTATACATGTATATATGTATATATATTTTCTTTGTTGAAACTCAATTTTCTGGATCGAATCTTGCATAATTTTATGTAATATTAATCAAACATAAATTAATGCAATGCTTATCCGTCTAGAAGCGATTAAATGCGGAAACGATCATACATTCGAGTTGTTTGTGTTATTCGTTTTAAATTTATGCTTATGTTTCTGTAATTCGGACGTTGACTAACGCATAATTTCATAAACTGTGCTATAATTAGAAACAACGTTGATTTCAGGAAATTGAGGAGGTTAAAAATGAAGCTTGTCAGAGTTTTAGCGATATTCGAAAAGTTTGTGCCATTATTTCGCATAAATTTGGTGATAAAAGTTAATATTATAAAGGAGGAAAGGTTATTTTTGTGAAAATTTACGCGTAATTGGCGAAATTTTATATATGTATCTTAATCATTCTCATAAATATCACCGATTAACTTATGAAGTGTATTTTTTTGCAAGGATAGCGCTTTAATTTTTTTGATTGTTTCTCAAAATATTCGTTTATTCGAAGCTTTTCTCCTTAATGTTTATGATAATTAAAAGATAAATATTTTTAACTGTTCGAGGATACATTCTACACATGACTGATCCAAATTACTGAATCATTAAAACTTACTAAACGCAAAATTAATAGTCTCTTCAGTTGTCGAATATCAACTTTTGTTTTTTTTTTTTTTTTTTTGTTTAATTCTATTAATATTCTGTCATAATAACAACTTATGTAGAATATATTCATTGGGATTGGTAACTTACTTACACCGTATTCAAACCATTCGTGCTTTACCTTTAAGTTTGACCTCTCTGAAAAGTAACTTTTCTCATAAGATATCCATATCCCTGTATTGTCAAAATTTCTATTTTCTGTCAGATTTGTTTGTGTACAACTCGAAAGATTTTTCACAAAAATGAAAAGAGTACCAAATAGGAAAAAAAAAAAAAAAAGTGAATACGTTTTGAAGTAATCCAACATTTCGAACTGAGAATACAAAGAATGTAAAGATAAGAATTCTAATCAATTTTATGTAGTCGAACGTGGGCAATATTTCGATGCTAAAACTAAAAATATTATATACAAATCTAAAAAAAAAAAAAAAAAAATTTCTAAGCCTATTAATATAGTTTATAAATATTACAAGCATGTACCGTATTTGAATATTTTCTCCATAACAATGCAGCTTTAGGCAAAACTCTGCGAATATAGTTCAATATGACCTTATAGCCAATGTAAATGGCAAAAATATGCATCTGTATAAGAGTATTACACTTTTGAATCATTTCATACTCGTACTCCCTTGAGCTATTTTCGCATAAAGTCGAACGAACACCAACAGTACATTAAGAAAGTATGGCGAGATAAGCATTTTTCCTATTAGTAATCATTCTGTTAGCCAGTCCTAAACTTATATCATTTTTAAAGGATCACGAGCCAAGTACACATTGCAAACAAAAAAAAACCAAAAAAAAAAAAAAAATAGAAAGAAAAATTTCTCTCCAGCTGTATGTTCATGTGATTCTTTCTCACACGTTTTCTTGGAGAGTTCTATTTTTTCTGAATGTGACAGACAGGTGATTGGTTTGTGGTGAAGTTCTGTGATGATATTTATTTATTTTTTATCATCATAAAGTTACTGTATATTTAAATACGCTAAATTTTGTGTAAAAAAATTTTTTCTAATGTTTTAAGAGTGTTTTACATGTTTATAACATTATGTTTAGAGCGATGGCTAGTTAGAGAATGTAACGTTAGCAGTATACGATTTTTTGTGATAATTATCAAATATATTACATATTTTTTTTTATATTAATTTATGACCTACATCACGTGAAATAATTATAATCTCGTTACGTGAATTTATGTAGACATTAACTTGGAGAAAAGTGAGTAACGAACCATTGAAAGAATAAGCAATTAATGGTGTGGACTTCCCACATGTAGAGACAACACAAAAATTGTTCATTGTTTTCTTCTGATTGGTCAGATTCCGAGAAAATGGCCTGCGAAAGCTGGACATGACATTTAGGTGGTGCAGGGACAAAAAAAAAAAAAAAACAAATGCAACCATTACAAAAGGATAGAAAGCTGTATAAATTGATGTCAAGCGGAACATTTATCAAGTTACAACCAAATGAAAAACAGGAAATTAAGATTGGTAATTACCTAGAAATATATGCAGGTACACAGAAAAGACGTCTCTGCACAACCCAGTCGACTGTACCTGTAATCTTAATTGTATTTACAGTTTTTACAATTGCGTGAGACTTACAATTGACTCAGTTGTTTAATTATGCAATCTGTACATGTAATTTGTACAGTCTTCAAGCTTTATTTTCGACTTTTCTATTATGGTAGCGTTTACATTATTCAATATTAAAGTCGTCTTTAATAATGGAAATTCAATGCGTTTAGCTAGAGTGATGTCAAATAAATATCTTATTTTTATTATTTTACCTTTTTATAGAATTATTTTCATTACATTTTCATGTTCGACTCTTCCTTCCATTTATTATCTGTTGGCTACCTAAACCTATCGAGAATGTTAAGTAATTATAGATTTAATTCTGCTCTTCGGTTCAAATAAGATTTGACGAATTGATGTCAACATGATTAAGTACGTATGATTAATTGTTTAAAATGTCAAATTTATTCACGTTATCGTAACTGAACAGTAAGTGCCACTGTCTAATCCGAAACATAACGATAAAGTCGAGTTCTGATTTTATGTAAAAAAAAAAAAAAAGGTTTTCAGGAAAAACTAACTCTGTAGCAATTATTTTATTTGTAGCAGCAGCAGCAGCAGCGGTAGCAATATTGGATAACTCTTGCAAGAACGATCTGATAGAGCAAAGAATTTTGGACGATCGTCAACAATGGCCAAACAATGATTTTCAACACATATCTGTACGATTTGCAGAAGATTCCGTCAAAAAATAGATTCCAAACAGATGTCTGAAATGTTTAAACAATAATTCCGAAAGAGATCAAATTTTGTACACGTCGTTCAAAATTCCGATAAAAATCTTTTTTTTTTTTTAATTTTTAATTTTTAATTTTTTTTTTTTTTTTAATTTAAGAGATATATTATCGATTTAATTCGCCATTTTTACTCGGCGTGTAAACTTCTTAAAAGAATATAAGCGATCGAACACATGCCTGTTAAAAAATTATATAAAACGAACAAAATATTTCGTGTTATTCACGATTTTTTTACGAAATTCTACTTCCTTTTTTTTATTAAAACGAGACACGAAATCTTACTTTTTATATTATCTTTATATATATATATTTTAATCGGTATTTCTTGTACTGTATCAGTACCAGCGCTTAGTACAGGAAAAATATAAATAAATGAATAAAATTACATTTTCCGAGTTCTCTACTTTACGAGAATTCATTTATTAGATTAAAATTACACTAGTTTAACTTAATAACTTACCTTATAAGCTATATTAATGCATAAATGCGAAAAATATCAAAACGTCAAAAATGGTATTCTCAATGGCCATAACTACTACAACTTCATATCGGTTACTTCGTGCCTTAACTACATTAACAAAAATAATTTTGGTTCCACTACTGAAGTTGATTAATACTTAATTCCTAATTAAAATTAATTTACGTAATGTCTACATTTTATTTCTAATGAAATTTTAAATATTAATTAAAACTACAAACTTATATTTTAAAGTGATAAATATTTGAAATATTTAAATTAATAATGAATTTTAAACTGGAGTTTTTAAACGTGAATAACGTGGAAAGAAAATTAAAATAAATAAAGATATTTTCATATATTAATTATTATAATTTATATATATAGTTTATATTTTTTTATAATGTTAAAAAAAAAATAATAATTATAAATTAATGAGTAGAAATATTCGGATGTTGTTGTTTGTTTTGTAATTAAATCTTTACTCGTTTGGCTTTTGTTATTGATACAGAAATTTAATTTTAACTGCTTTCTTTGAAACATATTAAAGTTGTTTACGTTTATAATCTCTTGTTTTGTTTTAATTTCTTTCTAATCTTATAATTAATTTATATTTTCATCGTTTTCTAGAGTAACCTGTTACTGTTATGCTATGAGCAGAGTTTTACATATTTATGAATTAATTTTGTTAACGATAATGATATCTAACGTACTATAAGAATTAAAAAAAAAAAGTGATTATTAACCAAATTTATACTCGTTAACGAATTTTTTTCCATTAAAATATATATATATATATTTTAAATATATGATGTGCAGTAACCAACTGAAGTGCGTTATCAACTACAGTATTTTATATTAAAAAAAAAAAAGTGATAAGTTGTTTCTACAGTCTTTTATACGTAATTTAACTTAAATTTAAACCTCAAATATTAAATTTTTGAAGAATTTCCTGCTAGTATTATTATTATTATTATTATTATTCTCGAGCTAGATATTTTGATATTCAAGTTTTATGTATGCAAAATAAAGAATATCCGAAAACGATTCTTCTTTGACGTCGGAGAAAAAAAAATATTCTTTACTTTAAATGAAATATTCTTATTTTAAAAATAAAATTTTATCTTTTATAAATCTTTGACGGGTATTTTTAATATAAAAATTAATTATATCGAACGTGTAACTTCGAAATATTTTTAGTAGTAGTTTTTTCTTCCTTTCTTTGAGGAAATTTAGAGAAAATAAGTTATAATAGAAAAACCATGCTCAATAATGGATAAACAATAAGATAAGTATAGAAAAATGAAGAAAATTGAGAAGTCTTATGTGCATTTGGATGCCTCATGACTGAAAGAAAACAAAAAAATGCCGCATCTATCACGGAGGAGAGAGAGAGAGAGTGATGATATGAAGAATTTTTATGAGATTAAATTGGAAGCTTATGGGACAATACATGATCCCGGAACTCTGACAAATAAACTTGTGATATATATATATATATATATATAGATAGATAGATTTAGAGCAATAAAGAAAGAAAAAAAAATCAAGAAATAATTTTGCTGCAACAGAGACAAATTGAAAACAGTATAATTTTTAATTATCGCTATTTTCGAAGATAAAAATTTTGAACGACAGAGCAATTTTGCTCGGTATAATAATAATAATAATGATATATATACCTAAACTACTCACGTATAAAAAAATAATCCGCAATTAATTCTCTTTATGGCTATATTCAGCTAGTTAAAGTGAGCTTATAGAGCAATTATAACAGTTATAAAAAAAATCGTAAAATGTTTTCCTATTAATCATATTTTATTACCTTTAATTAATAATTAAGATAAGATGTTAGATAAAATTGTTTACCGTTTTGTTGTAGTATAATCGAAGAAAATAAAGAGAGAAAAAATTATATTTATTTTCTAATAGTTAATGGGCACAATTATTTTCTTTTTTTTTTTTTGTTTGATTAACCATAATGGTAAACAATTTCGTCTGGAATTTAAATAAAACTATTAAAGGTAATTAAATTGCTTGTTAATGAGAATTTATCGAATTAAGTAACGAAATTTTATATACATATATATATATATATTTTTTTTAAATGTTAAGTTTTATTCCATGCGACGTTTTAATGATAATTTTCTGATAACCCTCTTCCAATTTCCAAAAAAAAATAAAAGAATAAAAATAAAAACGTTCATTTTATCTATTACCTTCCGAAAATGTTTTTTTCTATTTTTAACACAAAATGTGCACATTTAATCTCACTTTAATCGTTACTTTCGCCATGTTGAAACAAAAGTTAAACGAAAACTGCAAACTTTCGCGATTACTTTTTTTGAAAATAAAAATAATAATAATAATAATAAATCAGATTTTAATTCTTATTAAAAAAAGTTAAAATATTTTATTTATAATTTATCATTTTTGTGTGTTTGTTCTTTTCTCCCTTTTATGAAATTACAACGTCTAAGAATTTCTTTACAACATCACGTGTTAAAAATTTACTGATGGTAATTCCAACTATGCAGCATTCGTAAACTATTTTACTGCGTTTCTCTTAAGAAAATCCTGTTTTCGGATTTTTCTCTTTCTTAATATTATTCATTTTTATTATTTTCTAACTTTCTCCGTGACATAGAATTACCATACGATCACACAGCGAGCAAAACTTTGCCGGAAAGTAATTTAACACGATTACCTTCACTTATATATGTGTATGTATTTAATAAGAGTACACACTAGTAACAAATTGCGAATGTCTATCGTCGATACGGAATAAATCAGTAAAGAAAACACACACATACACACACGTATTATCTCAGTTTAGTCAACAAAAGGCTTCTATAATAATCCCGATAGAGTTAATTCCAGAACATGAAATCCATATCAGTAATACAGTTATTGAACAGTTTCTCCTTATTCCATGACAAGCCAAAATCAATGTTACGCTCTTACGTCATAATTAAATTTTATATCGCATTATAACCAAATTTACTGTATCGCAATTTAATTTTATGCCAATTTTGTTCAATTTTAAACCTTATCCAATCGATGGATTCCGATAGGAATCGCTCTTTAATTTATTTTATTTTTTTTTTCTTTATTCGATAAAATAATTCTTAATTATTATTATTATTTTTTTTACAGATAATATTCCCTAGAATAATATATATATAAAATATATTTTAAAAAAATAAATCATATTGATATATTTCAATATAAAAAATTTGAAAGTGTCTGGAATGAGTTATAAAGGTTTCATTCACTCAAAAGTTTGTTGGCAGTCCAATTCAACATTTAACTCTATAAAGTATATATATATATATATATATATATTTTGAAATTTCAAACTTTCGGCAATCAATGTTACCATAAAAAATTTATGGTTTATATACTTTCACTTTCTGATAGTAGAATATTTGAAAAATATCCCGACATTAACATGAAACGAAATATAGCTAGCTAATATAATAAATTCGGATATTATTCAATATTTATATAGAATATTTCGCAAATTTTTTCTTCTTCTTGAATTATATACTTGGCGTAATAAATTTTTTACAAGTGTCCAAATTTAAAAAAAAAAAAAAAAAACTATTCTAAAAATTGACCAAAAAAAAAAAAAAAAATTCTTTTTTAAAATAACTAACTTGCTTACATAAGAACGTCATCGATTAACTAACTAGCTTCATTATTATGATATTAATAAGCAGAAAAGAATAACCGGAAGTTTGTTGTCAGTTTGATAACATCGTTTCGTGTTTTTTTTATATTATTATTATTATTATTATTATTATTATTAAATTCAAAAGAAATAAACAGAAATCTGAAGGAAAAACTAGATAATAATTAAATTACACAGATGAATACATCAATAATTTCATCTCAAAGAGTTCATTTAGGTGCATTCGGTAGCATTCAGTTCAACATAAAATTTTCTTTTTTTTTTTTTTTGTTATAAATATTCTGTACAAGATATAAATAAAATTTGAGTGATATCGTGTAAGACGATCTCGTTGGTATCGTCTTTTTGCAGATTTTTACAGAGAGTTGATGTTATTTATCCAAGGATAACAGCTAAAAAGGGGGTCGGTCTATTGTCTCTTATAAAGAAACTTGCAGTTAGTATCGATCGAAGAAGGTTAGCTCTTGCCACTACGAACCTGTATAAACAAAGATGGTCCAATCTCTCTAGATTATGATAAATTATTATATCTAATTATCTTAGCTTTTAGTTGCATATGGCTAGTCGTTAAATCTGAATACGCAGTTTGTGTATCAAAATGGGATTGAAATAAAACAGAGAAGAGTTCTGTCTCGAAAGTCGAATAATAATAATAATAATATTATTTTAATGCAGAAAGATTTATTAACTATCGACACGTTAACAGATATCAATGAAAATAATAATAATAATAATGATAAATCTTTTTACAGGAGGATTTGTTGCAGAATTTCGATGAAAAGTCTGATTAAACGATTACCATATAAATGAACGAGTAGCTGAGCATAAATGGAAATTTAAAAACGAATTTAATTTTCAATGGAAGTTCCGTCCTTCCCGGAAGGAAGTGGAACCGACCGCATCTCCACATACAGAAGCGAACCCCGCATGAAGGACCAGTCATGCGCTGTCCTCTTACTCTTCTTGGCAGTCGTCAGTTTAGACAAGTGCATCGCATAGGATAACCTCAGTTCCTCATCCTCCGACGTCAAATTGGATAAAGCCACAACTGACATGAGTTGGAAAATTCTAATATTATCGCTAATCTACCTATCTACTGTTGCCATCGGTAAGTGAATGAAAAAAAATCCAATTACGTTTTTCGTTTTTTTTTTTTTTTCTACGTTCCGAAAACGTGAACTTTCGGCAGTCGCTTCTAGATAAGTTTCTGGACGGATTTTCCTATTTGTGATATAGATCATCAGAAAGATAAACACTCTCTTTAATTGTTGACAATGAAGATTTATCGCTTCCACGTGTGTTATCAGATATTCGTGCAACATTTTCTCAAAGCCGAAAACTTATTGATGGATTCGATATTATGATCAAAGAAAAAAAAATTACGTATGTATATATATGTATTCCTAATGATATGCGTGACACCGTTAGTTGAAGAATGTCGACTCGATTAAAGTACACTTTTTTACTTTTATAATTCTTTTTTTTTGTGCGAATATGTTTGATTGTAGTAGATACGACCGTGTAAAAATGTAGAAATGTTTCATTCCGATCTCTGTTATCTTTCTTTGCCTGGCTCTCTAATGGAAGAAAAAAATATATAATTTTGTTTAAGTTTATAAAGAATAATCGAATTTTTACAGTTGTATCAATAATTAATCGTAAATAAATAAAATTTAATGTCGCTTTAAAGCGAATTCTCCATGCAATCGTATACAAAATCGATTAACTGAAGAGGCTATACATAAAATTTCGATATAATTCTTACATAAATGATAAAAAAAAAAACAAATCATAAAACTTTCGATGTAGACTATACATGTGCTAGTAAAATTTTCAATTTTTTTTTTTTTTTTTTATTAGTCAGAGCGTAAAAGAATTTATTCAGGACAGATTTTCTTGATAGAGATGTCGACATGAATATAGTCAAGATTTTAAACAGTTCACGTAGATCTCTCGTTTTATAAATAATACAACAAAACGAAAATTCTAATGAAAACTGAGATATTAGTCTTTTTATCGAGTAAACAGAAAGAAGAAGAAGAAGAAGAAGAAGGCGACATTCTTTACTCGATATTTATCCCAAACAACTTACAAGTCGCTAGAAAAAAGTCGAATTTGGTTGAAAGAACACGTCCCACTGTAAAGTTCATCATTGCACTTAAAGTTTGTATACACTCAACCCACGTTCTCTATTACGACCAATACTAGTGGTTGATCCCACCAAAGGAATCCTTTAATACGATCATGATATCGATGAGACAGGAAAAAAAAAAAAATCCAAGCTTGGGAAGTGATTGAATTCTTTAAAGTTCAAAAAACGATTTGCCATTTTAGATATTGATTGGAAAGAGAGAGAGAGAGAGAGAGAGAATATCTGATTTTTTTTTTTTCCTACCCCTCTTTCTGTTTACAAATTTTTAATTCGGTAATGCCTGCCATTCGACAAGAGCCTCTGTTAATTTTTATGTAAACATTTTAAGAGAGTATGATTATTATTATAAATAATGTACTTATGGTGGCAAAAATACCCAGATCTGTAGCAGAAGCTGTACGTAAATGTTTTCTATGCTTTGGATGGATTTGGCCACCTCATTAGGGTTATAATCGTCACCAGCTGTCCAGGAAATTTTGTTCTCCACGCTTCAGTTGAACAAACGAGGTAATGGGAAAACATGATGCAATACAAACACCAGAGCAAGCCCAAGAACAACTCAAACGGTTTGGAAGGCATTGACTTAAATTATCGACACTCAGATAGTGTAAATAATTAGCGTTGTGTTTTTTTTTTTTTTTTTTTTTTTTGCACTGTAAGCATCCGAGTATACGGTAGTGGTAGCAGGATAATTTATTTAAGGAAATTATCGAATTTGCTATAAAGTATTTTAATTTTATACCCAGTTTCTTCTTGTTTATCAAGGAGCAAGTTCGAGACAACCTTCCTCTATAGTAAATTTTAACGGCATTTAAACATAAATAATTTATAAACAGGAAAAATTAGCTAAAAATTCTCATTAATATATGAGAATTTTTTCAATAAAAATCGTAATTTTTAAACTTCATTTTTTTTTAATTTAAAAGTATCAGAAGTAATAAAAGAATAATAATTTTATTTACATTTAAAACAACAGGAAAAAAAAAAAAGTAAACTTGGTGAAACTAATTAAATTAAAAGAATTTAATTAAAACTTATCGGGGGGAAAATCATTATAAACAAAATTCGAACGTAGGAGTTTCAAAAAAAAAAAAAAAAAAAAGGCAAATTTAAATTTTTCAAGATAAATATAATTTCATTAAAATTATTTATGCGTAATGGGGATTTTTTTTTTTCATAAAGCATGGTGTATATTTAAAACAGTGTCGAAAATTTCGTTGTGATAATTAAAACAAATTTATTTATAAATTGTTAAAAAATGATTATTATACTTTTTTTTGGACTTTTTCTATTATTTAAAAAATTGCATTCGTTTCTTATATCCTGTCTGACATTTCCAGAAGCACTACTCACATTCTTATCATCTAACGGATACAAAAATCGTACTTAAAAAAATACTCAAATATGGAAAAATGTCTAAATCTATAAACATACGAGATATAAATTGTAATAATAGAGCATCTAGAATAGTAATAAATGCAATTTTTTTCCATAATTTACATTTTTTTGTATTGAATATAAAGTCGAAATATTCAGTCAGGTGTAGAGGTACTGCTTATCACGCTTATAACTTTAGATCTACGCAGAAAAAATGTTATTTTATTCATGAAAAATTATATATATAGGCTTATATATACTGCTAAAAATAAGAAAATATATATATATATATTGGAGAAAACAGTGGCATTACTTTACGAAAGAAAATAAATGTAAGCATAAAACAATTGTGTCTAAGAGATTGGTTTTTATCCGAGCACTCACCTTTTCTATTATCTATATTGAAGTCAATAAATATATCTTTTCTATGTTTATTTATAAATTTATCTATATTCCTGCATTATATTCATATGAAGATGAATGATAGATATTTTACTTGTTCTTTTGATCTGTAGATTGCTTTCTCCAAAATTGTATAATAAAAAAAAAAAAAATCAACGATAAAACACTAGAATAAGATAGAAATTTGGATGAAACCCCAAATTTGTCAAGTGAAAAAAATAAAAAAAAAAATCTTAAAGGTTTGCAACATTCCGGATATTTTCATGAGAACTGGCTTAGTCGATATCAGATTTATCAGTTAGGATTTTTCCTTGATATTCGGAATTATCTTTAATTTGTTTTAGTGTGGGCCTATATACGTGTATAAAAGGATTGTAGTTGATATCGTACAAGTAAAAATTTATTTCAGTTGGCAGAACCGATATTCAGTTGTATCAGATAAACGAGAGAATAATTCTTGTTAGAATAGTACTGTTCTAGTACGTTTTTTCCTTTATTGTTTCCAATAAATTTTTAAGAAATTCTTTTATTTATTGAAACAAAAATTAATATTTAATAAATTATACAATATTCCACATATATATAATATAATGGAGGCACATAGAATTTGTTAAAAATGAAAAATTCAGTGAAGTCGACCACGCTCTGAGGCACTGACCTATAAGAATAGTTGGAGCAATGCAGGCCATTTTAAACAATGTTCCGCATGCCAAACGGATCTCTTAACTTTATACAGCGTTATGTATGTTTAAAATTATCACATTTTTATTGTGACTAAATTAAGAATCCCAAAAAGAAAGGAGAACATTCTTAAAAAACATGTCAAACACAACAGTTGTTTGTTAGTCCAGGTTTCTCAATGTTTGTAGTTGATGTTTCAAGAAAAGCAATACTCAACTCGTTCCATCGATTGCTTTGAAATGTTAGAATTTTCTGTTAAAATATTCGTACGATATTATTCTTGTGATATATTTTAGAATTAATTTTTACTTCCCTGGATTATAAACGAGCAGCAGGTGACAATTAGAAACTTTATACTTCTTTATTTTGGTTTCATATTTATCATTAAAATAGTAGAAAATTAGAAAGTTCGAAGAGTTTTCCCACTGCATCATAACGATGATTAATCATTATTCTAGCTGTGCATTTAATATACGTAATTAAGTAAGTGTAATTTGTGCTAACATGCCCCATTATATGTTCTCAAAACTGAATTAACCACTTCCTCTAGTGGCATCACATGTTTCTGTTCATAAATTATATATTTATGAATATTTATAAAATGTGTGTTTGTATATTAAAACAAGATAATTATTTTACTTTAGAACGAATAATTCATATGAAGTTCACAAACTAACTATATAGTAGCGACCGTTTCGAATTTACTGAATTTTATGTTTCTCTCTCTCTCTCTCTCTTGCTCTCTTTCAGAGATATTAAACGAATTACTTTTTATTATTAATGGAGTACTAAGAATTTCATGATATAATGAAAAAAAAAAAGAAAAGAAAAAAAATCTAGACATCTTAACTTAGCTTGTTTCTTAATGGATGTTGCAATTCCCACAAGAACAGCACTGATTAGTTTTCTAGAATGCCATGTACTTGTCTTTATATATATATATATATAGATATAGCAAACTACACCGTACATTCTATAAAACTAACAGTTACTAATTAAAATTCTGTAGTGACAATAATAAAATTAATGAAAGAATTTGCGTATTTATCACATTAATATATACATATGTATATGTGTGTAAGGTTTGGTTCTCCATTTTTAACAGTATAAATAACGCGATTAACTTTTAAACGCAATTAAAAATTTTTGTGTTATCTATTAATCCAGCTTAAAAGATAAAGCCAGAAAAGTTGGAAACAGAATGGATTAAACGTAATTATGAGTGACACTGTAAATACGTAAAATAATGCTTTAAGGAATGATAAGATTTATATCAGATTATCGATTAGCGAGCCACACACACTACTACTACTACTACTACTGAGACCAAAATTTTCTGACTCCTTACTGTCTAGAACTCTCGATTAAATTCTTAATCACGGACGAAAGACATATTTTACAAAGTATGACTTTTCATCTAAGCTTTAATATTCGATTTTAAGGCTTTTGATCTAATTCGGCAGATTTATTAAGTTTAAGAGGCAACAACGTTCTCCAAAGAAAAATACTGTAATAAATAGTTGCCGGAATGAACTCTAAAATTAATATGCTGTGAATGTAAATTAATATTTCATATAATGGCACTCTCATTCTGTCGCAATTTATGCTTTGTGAATGGAAATAATCGTTACATCTATGTCAACTCAGTCTATAAATAATTAAAATATACGTAGGCTAAATATTCGTCAGGAGCGACATGAATGAATTTAATTAGTATCCGCGTTAAAATCCATAAATAAATAAACATTTTTTTTTTTTTTAATTTTTAACGTTGCGATGAAACGATACTGTTTATTATAATTGTTAAACGTTTCGATAGAATTATATATATATATATATAGCATGACGCATAACCCATGCAAACTTTACGCGCGTATAAGAGGGAGAAAATTTGATAAATGAGATTTGGAAAATATATTCATTAATTATTGCATTTTAAGTTATTGTGAAAACAGTTCAATAAATAAGTAGATGTTGCTCATTTATCTAGTTCACCACGTTTATAATGAAATAATGAATAAGGTGAAATCACCTTGCGTACCACGAAAATAAAAATTAATTAGTTTCACACGAAACCTCTTAAAATATTTTACAAATCTACATTAACGAAATTTTAAGTGGAAATTTTGCGAAAATTCGTTTACGAAAAATAATAAGAAGGTAAAAAAAAAATGAAAGAATGGTAACTTTAATACGAATTTACAAGAGAGATCATTCGTTCAAAATTTTTTATTTTTTTATTAGTTTGGCGAAGATTAAAAAATACTTCTTTGCTTAAGTAGAGTCTTTTTTTTCCTCACTGAACGCAATAGAAATAAAGAATGTTCTCTATTTCTCTCTCTCTCTTTTTTTTTTTTACTTCTTAGTCCGATGATTCTGCTTTAGTAATCAGCTTCATAATAGACCCCCTAAAGACAGGCTAGGATATATCTCATGACAATTGGCGATATCTTCTCGGCTTTCTTTTTTTTTTTTTTTTGTTCCCTCCTTCTTCTGTATCATCTCTTGTCTCCAGACTCATTTCTGGTTCGTCACCTTAACTTTAATGTCATTGGCTTTACTGGAATGGAAACTTTGCAAGATAAAAATTGCTTCAATTTCCTTTCTTTCACTACTTTAATTATGTTAATACGCAGTGTTGTTCAACACGGGTTTTACTAAAGTATTATCAAACTAAAGGATAGAATACCGTTTAGATTAAAGCGACATTCTGCAACGACAATAAATTTTATACAAAGACTTAAAAACGTTTTCCTAAAAACTATATATATTAAAAAAAAAAAAAAAATCGTTGTAAGATTCAATTATGTAACCAACGTTGTTTTCCGTAACGCGATATTCAAAAACTAGACGAAATAATAATTTAATCAAAGTGAAACATGTTACGTAATGAAAATATATATCAAAATTGTCTTCTATGTTCACTATTAAAATTACAAATTGCACATTACCGTGGAAATCAGTTCAGAATGACGTTTTAAAACCATCCATCAACAAAATGAAATTCTTTGTTCTCTTACAATAGAAGCTGACAATCACTGCGAACTTTAAAGTTCAAAATTAACTATTGTTTTTATAGCCTTTTTCCAATTTATTGTTTTTAAATCTTTAATGGAATCTTTCATTTGGAAATTTAATTTTTTAACTAAGGTGCAATCAAGCGTTTTTTTGTTTTTTTTTAAGTTTTCTTTTTGTTGCCAATGTGACCTTAATGGAATCTTTAATTTTTAAACCTCATCACTAATTTATATCGCTAAATATATTGATCGGATCGGATTAAAACGAACTCTTTTAACTATTATTACAGAATTTTTTTTTTTTTTTTAAAGATTAATCTGTTTTCGATGTTCAAACTGTACCAACAAATTTTTAATCGCATTCATGTACGTACATCATATAGACTACAAACTATCAATTCGATGTTTTCTTAATTATTTATCTTTATTATAGTTCGAGTCGAACTTAACACGTGTTGGTAATATTTATTCGATAAAAAAAAATCATAATCTTCATCCATTTGTTGCAATTTTTCTTTCCGTATGTGAGTGCAGATGTAGTTTTTCACTGTATTTCCCTCAGCTTCGGAATTTGCCATTAAGGAGGCGACAAGAATTGTAAGGAGAGAAGAAGCAAATTGATGAAACATCTCAAAAAACATCTGTTAAAAATCTCTAGGCCAAGCAATCAACTTTTATGAAAAGAAAAAAATAATAATAATAAAACCTTAACTAAAATTAAATTGCGAAAACTGAACTCCGATATGGAGTCTAGAATATCAATCTAATTTTTTTTTTTTAAATATTATTATCATTACTAATAATAATTATATTTTCTTAATTATGTTCGTTAATATGTCTTCTGTATAATATAAATTTTATTTTTTAAAATATATATATATTTATATAATAATGCCAAGTAATATTTGGAAAGGTTTTTCTGATCATATATATATATATATATATATATATATGGGCATTCGACAAGGTGGAACATTATTGACCTGACTTGTTTCTTTTCCTGGTATCGTTTTAGTAATGTTTCTTTCACTTAAACTATTTCTGACATAAAGATTTCTTCGATGATATCGCATTGAATCACATAACGTATCAGTTTTATTGACAAAAGTAAAAGTAATATCCCGAAGTTAGATACTATAAAACAAACCTCACCCAAATTCTCCAAATAAATTTTTATTGCTTTACAACTGAAACACAATTTCGTAAATAAATATAACAAGATAATCGTGATAACGATTTTTACCATAAATATTTTAAAATCGATTTTTAAACTACGCGTAAATTTTATATATATATATATATAAAAAATGAGTATTACGCGTGTTCATGACTTCGAATATTATAACCAGGGAAATTTCTTTAGGAAGAAGAAGAAGTCGCGTTTGTCACCGTTCATGAAAGAAACAAACTCTTCTTTGACATTTTTCTGACAGTACATATTTGAAAAATCATATATGCAAATATTTTAAAAGTGAAGTAGATAAAACTGGTAAAAATATGCATCTGCTGTCGTTCCTTTTTAATATCACTCCGAATATATTTTAATACCGAATTTTTATAAGCTTTCTTCTTCTTCTTCTTCTTTTTTATTTTTAACATTCCTCGTTAATTATTTTGATAGTTAATAAATAGTCTCGTATAATTAATTTAAAAGAATGTTCACGAAAAACACGGAAAAAAAAATTATTATTATTATATATATATAACTTACATAGTTTGTTATTAATTCATTAATTAAAATAACCGATTTATGTTCGAATTTACTGCAATGATCGTTTTATATTTGCATATTAATTAAAAAAAAAAAAAAGCAAAAAATTCACACTGAGAGATTCGTGTTTATTCTTTAAAATATAGATTTTAAAACACTTTTTTCCTACGGAATATCATGTTTACTCAAAATATTATTATTATTTTTTTTTTATCCATGTGCATGCGAATATTTTTTTTTAAAATTTATTTGAGTTTCATTGTTTGAATATCTAATAAACTATTAATAAATATAATCTATGCAGACTATTATTATTATTATTATTTTAATTTTTTATCAGGCGATTTTAGTGTGCGTGTGTGTGTTTGTCTGTGGGCATTTTTATCATACAGTTTGAGTAAAAAAAAAAATAAAATAAAATAAGTTTTTCTTCTTTTTAACTTCTGGCTGTTAGATATAAAAAAAAGTTTCTTTTCGCTTCTTAAAATCTCTCAAGACTAAAAATTCTCGAAAGCAATTATGAAAAAAGAAGTTATTTATTCTTGAAAATTTCTTTGATGAATTTTATTTGAGTGGTTATAAGAAAATAAAATTATTTTTTAAAAAGTTTGTTTTGAAAATTTATATAAGTATTAAATTCAGTACGCAATATTTAAAACAAAAATAAAATAAAAAATATTTTTACTGTATTAACGACATTTCAAAATTTGTGGGCTCATTTTTTTTTATCAGAACTCTTGCATAAATATTCAAGTTCTTTTTTTTTTTTTAAAGATTTATTATTAAAAACTAATCATTATACAGTACCTTAAAATTTAAAAAGGAAAAACATGATTATCTTTTAATTTTCCTGGATCAAAAACCGAATGCCTCTGATAACGGCAGAATATAGCGCACAAACGGATAAATAAACAGCAGAATTATTTATAAATCCAAAATATTTATAATTTGAATGATTTTTATCGAATAAATATTTACAATCGTCATTAAAATTTCTCCTGTTTTGACTAACGAAAACTGTTTTGATCGCTGGAGCCTTAGGGAATCAGAGATTCTTCCATGGCTACCGAGATAAATTTTCAATTATTAAAAGAATTTTGCATATTTTTACAAATATATCCACTTTATTCTTATACTCGATAACGAAAATTATATTCCGAATAGTTAAAAAAAAAAAAAAAAAAATGCATAAAGTCAAAAAAATGTAATCTTTAAACATCCATATGCTCTGAGATTCACGCTGCTGCAATATTTTTCTATAGAATTATATCGAGTGAAGAGGTTTTTTTATGGTAAAATTTGTACCATAAAGACTCAATTTTAAATAAGTTATTTAACCTTTTTAAGTATAATTACGTATTTTTATCGCTTTTCTAATACGTGTTCCTTTCATAAAAATTCGAACAATATTTTTCTCGGCATAATAACTCTGAAAAGCAGAGTAATATACTTTTTAAATTCTGATAATGATACTGAACAAAAAGTGCATTTTCGGAATATAAAACAGGATATTAATACTATCAAATAATAAATCAAAAACTCCGTTGCCAAGTGTTATTAAACAAAACTTGTTCACCAAGTTTTCCTTAGGTTAACATTTTTAGAGCTTAATAAAAAAGTGTTTTTATAGTTTGAGGCTTTTCTTAATAAACATTATGTGACTTATTCCAAAAAATATTTCCAGGAAAAAAAAAAAAAAAAATTCGATCAGATAAAAAGAGATTTTTTTGTTTTTTTTTTGTGTGTGTGTGTATCGGGATATTTATTTATTAGAGAGAACAGATCGATGAATAATTATTTGTAATTTTCCAATCCATTAATAGCGACAAGTAAAACATATTACTGGTTTGGTGTTGTACGGTTTCGTTCATAAAATTAGGTAATTAAAGAAGAAGCACATAATCTTTCTTTTTATTTTCAAAAAGTGAAATATAATGAGTCATTCCGTAGTATTTTGTATGAGAAGTAAAGGCAATTTATAAACCTCATCTGGTTTAACCTTCTATCGTTGGTAATTTATATAAGACTAGTTTCTGTTCTGTCATGGGAAATAGTATTACCAGTAGTAATTTACAACCTTCTGCAACTCACATTTTGATACTACCAGCAGGCTGAAGTTTAAGACCGTTCGTGCAATGTATCGAAGCACTAAAAATCCACTGAGGTCTTTAATTATCTCTCCAATTTCCACTACTTTTCATCCCATCCTTTCAGTGCCTACGGGGTTTTTTGGTTAGTTACGGAAGGTTTCATTGTGTAGGTAATTACCTCTGTATCTACAAGAAATGACACTCAACTCAGATGGAACTTCAAAAAGTAGAATACTCTTCTGATGTTTTAATATTTTATTGTATGGTTGGGAAGTTTATCCAAGGGATTATGGTTTTCTTCGTCCAATAGGCTTTTAGAGAAATCAAACTATATAGTGTCCTTATTTACCCATTACTTTTGTCTTGGTTGTCTTTACTGCAATAAAATAAATCTAGTTTAAAGAAATTTTCCAACTCCAAGAGATTGTAAAACCGTATTACTCTTTATTTATTTAATTTATTTATTTATAACTTTAATAAATGTAAATCTGTACTTTTTTTTTAATGATATTAAACTCTCTAAAAGAAAAAAAATATTCTCCATCAAAGCGAGTTTTTTTTTTTTTTTTCTTTGATGCGGTCGGTCTTTATGTTTGATAAAGACGAATCGTACTCGAACGTATAATATTATATCGCAAGAATTACTCATGCTATATTGGTGTATGCTACTCGAAAGAGCGAATGGTCAATGTGAAAAGGTCTTCAATACATATCACTGTCGTGTAGGCTTTAAGGGAAATCATACAGCCAATCTTTTTGCTAGGAATATCTTTGAAAATGACTGTCGAAGCGTAGATACTATCGCTTCGCATCTCCCACCGCTTGGCAGTGGCGATTTGTCAAAAGATAATTCCATTTTCTTGGAGAGAATGTGGCTATTGGAAAGAATGCAACTTCCTCTCTTTTGCCTCTTTAAGAATCAAAAGAAAATAGAAAAATTGTTAATGGAGTCTTGATGAGCTCAAAATACCTTAGTTGCATTCCGAATGCTATTATCGCATTCGAAATGAGAGGAAATGAAACTTAGTATCATACTTTACGACGACGATATTAATATTTAAATATAATTTTCTATGCAGCGATCAAATTAATGAACGTCTTATTCACGAATTGTTCGCGTATTTAGCAAGCGGAGGAGAACAATGTTTAATAATAATAATAATAATAATTATAATAATTATAATTATCATTAATTAAAAAGCAGAAAGAAAAAAAAAAAAAGAATTTTTAAGTACTTAAATTCTAATATGTTAAAATAAAGATAAAAATTTAAAACACAGAATTTAGTTCAAGAAAAATAAAATAATATGTTAAGCTTAAGACATAATTAGAAAGAGAAAATAAATATTTAAAGGAATTTTTAATAAAATAATAATTTTAAACGTATTATTAAAAAAAAAAATATAAAGGAGAAACTACTTTAAATATTTATAAAGCATAATGTGAATATAAATATTTTTTTAAACGAAAAATTATTAGAACAATACACACAAAAATTTTTCTATTAAATTTTACATTTATTCGTCTTCTTCTTATTATTATTTTTTGTTTTTTAATTAATGTACAATACGAAATAATTTAATGAATTTTTCTTCATATTTTCACAACAAAATTATTATTATTATTTGTTTTTTATTAATCATCTTTAATAAATTTAAGCCACCATGAAATATTAATATTTAGAAAATAAAATTTTCATTCACTTTTTTTTGTTTGTTTGTTTGTTCTTAAAAATTAATATCGAATAAATTCATCTACGTCGAATTAAAAATTATGATTTGTGTCTGATTACATCGAAAAATAATTATTCTTTTTGTTAATTAAACAATACGGTATAAATGAATGAATAAAAAAAATTGTACTCGTGTTTTGTTAAATTGTCACGACTCTACACGTACACAGACGATTTATTTAGTAAGTCTATGGTATATATATAATTTATTGTAAAATATTTTCAGGACATGTTTCTCTTGGTAAAACAACGAGATACGTTTATATAAACATGTGTTCGAAAGAGGCTCTTCACTGAGTAATGAGTAGTTTTGTATAACTTCTGAAAATATTTGTAGAATATCCCTGCAACACCCACATTGCAACCTACATTGCATATAAGTTGATACAGTCGAAACCTTTCAGGAATATTGATAACCATGTTTATAAGCATAGGCAACTGTATCAACTAGTATGCAATGTGGACTGTGCGCCAGGGGTATTCCAAGAGCATTTTCAGAAATACGAAAAACCATTCATTATTCAGTAAGGATATTCCCTTTCGAACTCCTATGTGTTTGCATAATCGTTTTCCATTGTTTTATTAAGAGGAATATGTCCTTAAAATATTTTATATACGACCCCTATACGTATAGACTTATTGGCACATACGTAAATAGCAAAAGAGTTTGTTAACTTTAAGCAGTTTATTTTTTATTTTTTATATTCAGTTGAACGAATATTCTTGCTATGTTTTTACTGTATTTATATGCATATCAAAGATATACAGTACGTATGAGAAGAAAATAAATATTTGAATATGTAGTAATGATTCTTTTGGATGCTGATTGGCGATCCAAACATGGAATTTCATCTAGGGAAAATTTGCTTTCCTGATGAATTAAATATGATTATAAATAAGTTACGATCGACTAATTGGCAAACCAATTTGCGTAAAGTGTGTTTGTGCCATAACAGAGAACATTTTTGTTTTTTTTTTAAATTAAATTTATGTTATCGACTCGTCTCCTTTTATTAATAATAATAATAATAAAGAAAGTAAGTGTTGAAACATATTTTAATAACCGCTAAATTTAGAAATCTTTTAAACTGTACAAACAATGTATTATTACTGGTATCACATTTTTGTAGAAATTTTCATTATAATCTAATTAATCCTCGCAACCGATCTGGATAACTAGAAGTATGAGTTCGTCGACTAGACACGCATCATATGATAAGATTTTGCAACAATTAATTACTTTCGGGGTTTTATAAAAATTTAAAAAAAAAAAAAGTAAAAGCAGCAATTTTTAGTTTGTCGAAATCAATCTTCTAGAAAAATCGTAAATTTTGACTTTATATAAAATTACGAGTTATTTCTATTTATCATAAATAATTTAATTAAGTATCTTAAATACCGGGAAGTGTTTTATGAGTGTTCATAATTGAATCATTTTAACTTTTATTGCCTTTTATATTAAATATTATAAATCTTTAAACAGTATTTTCTGATAATTTTATATTATAAAATTATTTATCAGTCTGAGATACGAAGTTTCTCATGTTTCTACTTATTAAAGATGAAGAGCAACACGCATATTGCATCTTGTCTAACTGGTATTAGAAACTTCGTATATAAACCGATTTTACGTTCGGTTTATATACGAAGTTTCGATTATTTTAATTCTTTACCTTCGAATTATTGACGACGATCCAACATTATTATATTCATTGATTGTTAATTTATTTATTTAATTAAATATTTTCCTATTTAATAATTAATTTCTCTGGGATTTTCTTTTAAAACCGATATTTTTGATGATTTCCCTATGTCGTTTTAATGACGAAAATAAAATTCATAACGAATTTCTATCGAAGGATCAATTGTTGGCATGGATAGAATCGATGTTATAGTTTAAAAAAAAAAAAAATTATTTAAACCACTTAAATATTGATTTTTGTCTTTTTTTTTATACAAGGAATATGATAAAAATTTCTCATGTTTCTACTTATTAAAGATGAAGAGCAACATGCATATTGCATCTTATCTAACTGGTATTAGGAATGCCGTTTCGTCTTACTTTATTATGTTTGTTACGAAACATTTTATATGCCTTAGCGAGACGTGTATAATAATATTCTTCTGCAAAATTATAAATTTTATATTTTTTCGTGTATAGTTCTATTAAAAAAAAAAATTAAATTCTCTACGGAAATTCCCGAAACTGGTGTTCTTAAAACGTACAAAATTCTAAGAACAACAACACTCGAGTGACTAAGAATAAATATATTTAAAACGATTATAATTAATTTGCAAAATATTTTAATGAATATTAAAGCTCTTAAACTTAATTAGGATCAATAGAAAGCGTGCATTATTTTAATATAAATCTTCGAATTTATAGTTAAAAATTTTTATTTAAAATAAAAAATTGAAAGATCGACTTTTAATAATTATTTATCGTTTTTCGATAAATTCTTCAAATTCGGTTTTAAGCATTATTAGATATTATGCGAAGAAAATATTAATAATATGATAATAAAAAAAAATGAGAGAGAGATTTTCTCGGTTTTAATGACCACAAAATTTCTTTAGACAGCTTAATTGCTGTTCGTTGTAAGTTGTCTACGTTCGATATAAATAATGATTTTCGTTAGGAGCAGAAATCTTGTTAAGGACAGGAAACAATTTTTGACAAAAATTTAAATATATATATATAAACCTTTGAATTTAAATAATATGTCAAAATATATTTTTATAATTTTTTAATTTAATTTATATATAATTCTATAACCGGTTGTGATTGTTGAGACACGCATTAATCCTTGTTAAATTTCGCCTTTTAACGAATGTTTCTTTTATCTAAAATTCGCTTTATTTATAAAGAAAACATCGGATGGAGTTTGTAATTCTTCTTATTATTTAAGAAAGGATATTAACAAAAAAAAATATACATCCTTCAACAAAACGTTCTGCAATGGTACGTTGCTCTAAGCATTTACAATTCTTTCAGTGCTATTAATGCACTTATGGCAATATTTCTTTCGTACGTTAGTTCTGACACTAATGACTCTGACTAGCAATATGTAATATTCGCTGCTGAAGGTGATTGACCAGAATTCTGCCTCAGGTTTGATGTTTCTTCCAATAAAAAAGAAAAAAAAATTAATAAGAGAAAAGCAAAAGAATTGCTTTATCCTTTTAAATGGCAAAACTCTGTTTGAATCTTGCCATTGTACATAGAAAATGAAATGTTTATAATTTCATTTTTTTCTGTTAAACGTTACCAAGCGAATAAAACTGCTAAAATTTTCCGATTCAATTGTCCGTTTGAAAATGTTCTTTTATGTAGTTTTTTTACGATTTCTACTTTATTATTTTTGTTAAACAATATCCATATTTTTTAATATAACTTCCAACTATATATATATATATGTTAATAATAATATAAGAAAGTTAAAATAGTTTTAACGAAAATATTTCACACACACAAAAAAAAAAATTTTTCATAATTCTACAGCGGAAAATCTTTCGACTAACAAATATTAAATAAACTATAACGTGGTATAATTAAATAAAAGAGATTTCTTTTATCAAAAATTTTAATTAAAATTTTAATACGAATATTTTTATTCGGTTAAAAGTTGACATTTTATGAATTTTGTTTTAGTTGGCAATTGTTGTTATTGCAATTTTCGTTATTACTCTTTAAACTTAATTTTCGGAATGTATTCCGATCGTATCCAGAGATTTTTCCGTTCTTACTTAGAGCCGAAAGTAATTAAATACTGCACCACTGATTAAAAAAAAAAAAACAGAAATAAAAAATTGATGATGATGATAGGGGATTATCTGTTTTCGAAGGATAGAATCGAATTTTATTCTGGCAAAGACATTAATAAAGTTCCGTATCGAGAAACATTTGAAACGTGGAAGAGAGAGAGAGAGAGAGAGAGAAAGGAAAAAATCGGAAAAATGCTATAAAAGTTTTAGTGAACATTACTGTTTTAAGCTTTAAAAACAGAGAGAGAGAGAAGCTATTTTCTTCAGTTTCGACCTGCTTTCGATGATTGGATAACTGTATCTTCCGGATAATATTTCGCTCTTCTATGGAAGAATAGAGTAACAATCTATATTCTGTAAAGCAGGAGAATTCATCCGTGTCTTCTTTTGTATTTCTTTTCAGTTCGGAACTAATTAGAGCGGTGAAGCAAGACTGACTAATTGAATAGTGTCTTCTGTACAGCTGACTTTTTCTCTCGCCCATCAAGTATTTTTCTTCTTGTTCCGCTATGGACTACTTTTGTTGATTAAGTTATCGACAATAAAGTCTTCTTGACTACACGCACTTATTCATTCGTTCTCTATGAAAAATTATCGTCTCTCTTTTGTCAGCTTATTATAAAAGAATGTGTTTATCCAGGTGTAAATTATAAGTGACGAAGAAATGAGAAATTATCGTAAAGGTGTGAAATACATCAAAAGCAATTTTAATCTCGCATACATCAAAGAAAAGAAAAAAATAAAAAAAATACATATATATATATGTATAGAGAAACGAAATTTTACAATTGTTTGAAAGATAAACAATTGAAAGAGAAAAATAAATCGATAAGTATTTTTTTCTTTGAGAAAAATGCAAGGATATATTTCAATAAATTTAATATGTCTTTTGTCAAAAATAAATAACAAGAAGAAAAAAATAAAGATGGCACCGAAATGGATGAAAGTAAAGCTGGTGAATCAAAGGCGACTGCAAAGTTCTGATTTTGGAGCAATATCAGCAATCTATATCCACTTATTACAATTGACAGTAAGGAATGGAGGGGTAATTTTTGGTGGAAGCTCGATATAGCTGCGAGCTAAAGGGAATTCCATTCATTCCTATTGTACGTTTCAAGTCCTGGAAATGGGAAATGGAAGGTGTGCAGGTGTGATTGTCGCTAAAAGTTCACAGAGAAGGGGAGAATGTAACTGTCTGTTGGTCCTCAGGGTACCATGCTAAAGAGAATAAAGAATAAAACTTTGTTCAGTTTGAAACACTACTTTCATCTCTTTCTAATCATAAATTTCTTCGATTCTGAAAATATAGGATCTCGATAAATTGAAATTATTTTTTTTTTATCTTCTCTAAATTGAAGTTAATAAAACGAAACTGCCAAGAGTTTAATCTGGTTGTTTTAAAGAGTTTTTTTTTTTTTAAACTTTCTTTGACGATTGATTCATTTATTTTATATAAATATAAGTTATAAAAAAAAGTTTGAAATTTTATATATTACAAGAAATTGTTCAGGATTTGCATGTGATACAAAAGAGACACGAAAAAAAAAGAAGACAAAACAGATGTTATCACTTCTCAGTATAAATCTTAGTTGATGCAACGTGCAATATTTTTTTTTATTTTATCTTATTTTTTTTATCGCGGAGATACGAAGGAGATACATGTCATAGTCGTAAAAGAAAGCTGACATTTAGAGTTTCCAGAATTTCACGCCTTTCGGTAAATCCATATGTGAATAAGAATGTGTTACACGTAGTGTTTTCTTTAAGTTGTGCAAAAAGTGGAGATCTCTTAGTCCCAAATCGAGCTGTAAGGTGACTGTATTTTCTAGCATTGGTTATCGAATCGTCGAAAAACACGAAAATTCTCAATTCACATGGGGAATTTATTCCCTTTCCACGATCAGGACATTTCTAAGCTTTATATTTATGTATTTTTCGAAATGTAAGCTTTGTAATAATTTAAAAAAAAAATTGTTTTCTTTTTTTTTTGTTTTTCTCCTTTCGCTACTGACAAAAATTTTGCATTCTTGTAACACGTTTGTTTATGGGAATTGATATCGAATTCTGCATTCGAAATGGTTATGATCTTATTAGTGCAAGATAATGATCGAGTTTACTGACGTGTGGGTTGGGATTTGAAGCAGATTTTTCTTTGTGAAAATCAAGTAAATTTACTTGAGAGAATTAATTTAGAATGCCTCGAACTAATATTAAAAAGACATTCCGTTTGATATTTCAAATTATCATATTTAAGAAAATATTACATCATTTCTGTTTTATGTAAACATTCTTTAATTAAATTTTCTCTGATTTAAAAATGCATCGCATGTTTTCGAAATTTAATACCAATAATTTTTTATATACTTTATAACATCACTTGTAAAATCATAATTTGAAACAAAAATCGCCTCTCTTTAAACACTGCTTTAATGATGGTAACATAAATTTTGTTAAGTAAATTATCGTGACTTCTTTATAGATAAGTTGAAGTACATAAAAACTTTTTATTTCTAAGTATATTTATATATCTTCTTTCGTTTTAACGATAAAAATATATACGTTGCTCGTGAAAACCGTGCAGTTAAATAGATTTTAAATAAATGCAATTTATTAATTTTTTTTTTGTTTTTGTTTAAAACCATTCAAAAGTTTTATATATAATAGAGTGAAATATTTTTGTAGATAATTCTAAAATTTAAAAAAAAAATTATTGTAGATGTTGTTGTAACGAAAACCTATATTAATTTTTAACAATAATTTCGAAAACAAGTGAAGTGAACGGAGCAACAACTCAACAAGCTGGAAGCAGAATCTAATGCTGTTTATGATAAAATTTTATTAATGTTTACACTAGTTCACTTTAAGATTATATTTATTTAGATTCATACTCGCAGTATGTTTAAATATCTTCAGTCGAATTTGCAACTGTTGAATTTTCATGTCATGTTTTTTCCACAGTATATGTACTTGATGAGTTGATAAAGGAGGATTGGCTATGCAGGCCTAAGAGAAAGAGTAAGAGACAGAAAAAAGTGGAGAGAAGAGGGATGACTGGTCGGGACCTGCTTATGGTCAGAAAACCTATGATGATGTACATGTATATGGATCTGTTTGTATATGGTTAGCATATATGGTAAACTGAGAGAATGGCAGAAAAATACACAGATTTTAATCGAATGTTTGTAACTGTTGAATTTTCATGTCATGTTTTTTCCACAGTTTATGTACTTGATGAGTTGATAAAGGAGGATGGCTATGCAGGCCTAAGAGAAAGAGTAAGAGATAGAAAAAAGTGGAGAGAAGAGGGATGACTGGTCAGGACCTGCTTTTGGGCAGAAAATCCATGATGATATAACAGAAAGAAATGCTTTTTATTTTTAATGTAACTATGAAAAGAAATATTATATAAATAAAATAAAAGTGATGCAAATATCAAGATAATGAAGTTCGAGTTAGGCAGTTGGCAACTTATTTGATTAGTTGAGTACAGTGACTCGTAATTTTACAAAAGTGATCTTTGAAATCTGTAAAAGAAAATAACGATTACTCTTTTATTACGCGACTAAGCGTGTATGTTTTACACTCTCATGGAAGATAAGAAAATGTTATTTTGAATAATATGAAAGTTTAATTTTCAAGTTTAAGTAAAAAAAGTAAATAAAAAATATATCAATAGATGGCGCGGAACTGTCGTCGTTCCTGTATAAAGACGCTGTCGTTTCTCTCGCTGAAATTAGCGAGAGACCCGACCGGGTTGCTCGATTAACCTAACCTAACCGAAAGTATACTTTTTTAGAACAGCTAATAATAAGATTAAAATATGCCAGCAAAATTATCTTTAACAGCATAATCTATATACTGATTTTCAAAAAATCTATTGAATAGTTACAGAATTATTGCAGAAAAATCTCGGGTTAGATTAGTTTGAATTAAGCCGATAGGGATACTTTGGATGGAAGTCACTTTAAGAGCTCACCAAATGCTGGCCAGCACTCTTGTTACAGTGAACCGAAAGTTGAAAGATATACTCAACCAGTCGGGTTCTGGATCCATTCTGAAAAACTGTAGGTGAGGGATCCGGAATGAAACTTGGATCCTCCAACGTGATAAGCGAGTACCTTATCTTACCCATTTGGCCGGGAAAATCTCAGATCAACTGTTTCAAAATAATGGATGTTCAAAGACAAAAGATAAATCACCTGGCATCAAGATATAGCTTTTATGACAGAATATTACTGTCAAATATCAAATAAAATGATTATTTTAAATGGTATTACAAGGGAGAGGCAGAAAGTCGTAAAGAGGATAGTTCGATATCTATATTATAAACAGCATTTAATTCCCATCGACTGCCAATGTTATCAAATAAATTGAATTCAATTAACTAATGCTCGTTAGTTTAATGCTATAAGCGTTTCAAAAGATTTGAATACAGTACTTTCAGTTATCGCCTGGCCCCTATCAATTTTATGAGAAACTAATAATGGACAAGTGTATTCTTTTTTTTGGTTAACAGATGACGCCACTTTCCATTCAGGAAGAACACTAAGTGGCGAGGCGAAACAAGCCCTTCC
>WUQG02009008.1:0-11965 GCA_011317285.2 Androctonus mauritanicus
CAAGTTTCTAAATAATACATGCTAACATTTATTGTTAATTACACATGTGGTTCAGTATAACTACCATTCAGATGTTCCAAGAACTGCATGCGGCGCACGATATCTTCCACGACGGCGCGCAACATATCAGCGTGGCAATTCTTGAAACATCTGAATGATAGTTATATTGAACCATGATTGAACTTCATATGTAATTAACAATAAATATTAGAATGTATTGTTCAGAAATTTGATGTGTGCTGTCTCATTTGGCGATTACACATTCTTTAATCACACATTTTATACAACTTCAGCGCCACAATCCCCCTGTTAACGACTTTTGATATTTGTTTTCTTTCGAAATCGAAACCGCATGTTCCACTGTGTACGTTCACAGAATTTTGTTACGTTTCATCCAATACATGACGCGCTAGAGGTTCTGGATACTTCACGTTATTTTATGGCCACCCGGTATAAAAATATTATGTCTGGTTTATTTTTTATTCTTCAATCATTTTTTTAAATAAAGATGAATATGCAGAAAATTAATTTTGACATGAAAAATAAATAATTAATGCAAATATTTTTAAATTTTCAGAAAATGTGATTTTTTTTATTATTTTTTTCACAGATATCAATTATTTTGTTATGAAGATTTCATTGATTTTTATAAAAAAAAAGTTTTGACTGCGTTTTATTATTGTTCTTTATATTGAATAAATGATGAAATAATAATATTAATTATAATTTATGCTTTTCTTCGGTGTTTACTTGAAATACCTAAGGAATATTAGAATTTACTTTATAGAACAAATACAATAGATTTTCATTATCGAGGATATTTTATTATTATGTTATCTCTGTCAACTTCATATTTTTAATGATTTTTTTTTATGAACAAATCGTTTTTGCTAATTGATGATTCATTTATTCATTCATTTATTCATTTTTCATTGTTACATAAAAAAAATTCTATAAAATTGAGTATAAAATTTAGAAAATTTAATTTATTTAATGATATTATTAAAATTGTTTTGCTGATTTGCAAATTTTAGATTTAATTCAGATAATATTAACCATATATCAGATTTCCTGCCTATGTAATTTGACGTAAAAAAAATTCAGAAATATTAATTTAAAAATATTATTCAAATAAAACGAAATTAGGATAAAATTCAGTGACTGATAATACAATAATTCGAATAATAATAATAGTAATAATATAGAAAATTCCTAAATCCTAAATATTGACATTGTATATACTGCGTTTCCCACAAAATGCATAAAAATGTCCAATTTTCTCAACGGAAATTGATATTTGATCTCAATTAGTGGGAAAAAAGTATATTTTTTCAGGCTGTTTGTCTGTTTTTTTATTTCACAAGACTATTTTGTGTTATTTTTAGTATCGTAAACTAATTATTTCAGAGTTTTGTATATTAATCATATAGCCTGAATTCGAAACAAAATAATAGAGAACTTTTAAATTTACGTTTTAAATATTTAGTTTCTTGGATAATTAAAGAAAATAAGCAATTAGACAAGCACTCCATCTCTTTCTAGTTATTTCGCTAATTATCTTCATTTAATTGGACATATCAAGAACAAATATTTGAACTAATATCTATTCATATAATATTTTTCAGATAAATTGAAGACATATATAATCTCGATTTCCTTCATATATATAATGAGCTTAATTTTATAATTTTATCAATATTTGGCTCAATATAATGAAGAAATTCAAAACCATTTTTAGAGAAAATTAAAATTTTATGTAATAATGCTGATAGCACAGTAAAAATAGCGTATTTTGTTTTGATCATATAGGTTTTCTTTACAAAAGAATTTTAATTCCCTTTATGGTCGAAAATATGGTACTTGGCAAGCTCAAGAGTATTGTAATAATTAATTTTTTCTATTAATGAAATAATTAAAATTTATACGATCTATTTTGAAAAATTTTATAATTGGAAACAATGTTCTATTTAAACTTTTGAAATATATAAAGTTTTTAAAAGTTATTGCATTATCAGTCACTGAATTTTATCCTAATTTCATGTATAAAGTTTATAAATAAACTTTGATATTTACTATGAGCTTTCTATCACTGAAATGATTTCTGCTAAATCTTTTTTGACCTTTTCCATTCCTAAATGGAATAAAAGGATATATGGATTAGATTTATCCATTTGATGTCCATTCAGTTAATACGATAACGCAATGCTATAATTATTATTTTATTAGATAAAATCCGTATATGTTATTGGGATATATTGGAGAATCAAATCTATTGAAAATGATCGATATCAGTTCAATATTATTGATGTACTAAGAGAAAAGATATTTGCATATTTTGGAACAATATTCTGGGGTAAATATTACCAAATCTGAATGAGATTTGTATATATATTATTGAAAGTTTCTAGAAACCAAACCTATTGAAAATGATTGATATTGAATCATATATATCAAAACGATATCTCATATAAATATCAGATTTGAATGAAATTCATATATATCTTATTGGGATCTGTTAAAAGATCGTTCATGCTAAAACTGTTCAAAGTCGATCCCCTTATTATGTAGTAATAAACAATCGATTTTTATCATTTTTTCTGGAAGAGAGGGGAAAAAAATGTCAAATATGATGCATATACAAATATTTTAAATGAATTTGGACTAAACTAATAATAGGAAAACGTTTTCTTAGTAAGAAATTTTCTTTATTGAATTAACTTTAAAATTTTATTAACTTAATTTAGTCTTTCGCTCTCTCTCTCTCTCGCCGAGAAAACTAGCAACTTTCCTGCAAATATTGCCTAATAGCAGTGAAGCCATACCAAAGGCGCAACACATTTTCGGAATCAAATAAAGAGAATTGTTTAATATTGCTCAATTCTTTTTCATTCAGACCTTTTTGATTTTTTTTTCATTCTTAAGGAGATATATCTAAACTTTATTGGCACTAATGAAGTACAAACGATTGCAAAAGAAAAAACTTCAATTCAAAAGTAGGAACGGGGTAACTTCACACTGCTGAGTTAGTTATTATTTCAAATTAGATTTAAATTCGTTTTCCTGCATTCATTCAGCAAATTTTTATGAATTATAATATGCTGTAATTAATTTATAAAGTGGCTACAATATATCGATTAAAAAAATTAAAAATTATTTATTCTATTATCCTTTGTTATGCTTAATATTTATATTGTTTTCATTCAAAGTTTTATGTATTCATAACAATGAATCTAAAATAAAATAATAAAAGACTTTTAAACTTAGACTATAAACGTCTATTTTCTCAGATAATTGACTAAATTGTTTCAGTTGATATCTATTCATACAATATTCTTTCAGAAAAATTGAAGACATATAACCTCGATTTCCTTCATATGTAATGGACTTAAATTTTATAATTTTATCAAAATTAAATCCAAAATAAATGAAGAAAATTAAAGCTATCTTTAGCGAAAATTAAATCTCTTATATAAATGCCGATCGCACAGTAAAAATAACTATTTTTGGCCATACAATAGAATTTTAAGTTCACTTTTGAATGAACAAAAAACGTTATTTTGTACTTTTTCAATGAATCTTATAACATTTTTATTAAAAAATTTAATTTTTATATTTGAAAACTTAAATCTATTAATTATTAATCAGTAAATTTCTATTTTATATAATTGTTTATATCATTTTTAAATATACAAAAATGAAAATAATAATAATTTTCTGAATATTTTATTTCTAACCTGAATTTGAACATATTCAGTTTCAAGTTAGTAAAGCAACTAATTTTTCATTTTAATCAAATTAATTCTAGAAATTTAAGAATTTTAAAAGCATTCAATTTTGGTTAGAGATGCTAACTAATTTCTCCATTATTTTTATTTTAATCAGTTTAATGAAAAGAGTCTGATTTGTTAGGTTAATGAGAAAAATAACTGATCAGTAATTTATACAAGCTTGAACCCGAAAAATTAATGTTGTAATTTAGATTTTCCAATATTTTTCATATAAAAATATATTTTCTAGATATATACGTATTCATCTTTATTTTTAAAATCTACTAAAGAATTAATAGATTCTGAGAATTGCTAGAATTTATTGTAAATCTACTATGTCTAATTTTTTCACTATCGATATTTTAGAAACAATTGAAGATATATTATTTACTATAAATATAAACTTTTATAGTAAAATAAAGCATTGAAATATTCATGAAAAACAATTCAATTTTTAATTTTAGTAAATTTAAGTTAGTAATGAGTTTATTATATGGATTTATAATTTATCTTAACTGTAGTTTAGTCGGTTTGATGTTATTACTTCGTCATATGTTTACCAAACTATCTGCATAATGATTACCCATCATCATTCGTTTAAGAATTCTATAGTTTCGAAGTTCATATACATAAATTTTTATTAATATTGCATTAGCAGTATATCTAATATCAAAGATTCTAGATAAATTCATGATTAATTCAGAATTACGATCGTCTAGAAGTTCTATAATTTACTAACGTGTTATTAATTAATGTTTTCTTTTAATTATTTATATACATATATCACTTCATAATTTTTTCATATAAGATATATCTCTTTGATTTTATTCATTATAATAACATTAATTATAATATTTTCAAAATTAAATGAAGTAAAAACAGACAAATTTCGAAAACTTTAATATAGATACTGATTATTTTAAATTCTTAAAAATAAATATTCTGAAAAAAAAATACATTTTTGTACTAATCAAAATATATTTTAAATAATTTTTTTAATTATTCTTTGGATGGATGAAAGGACTATTTTATGAACTGGGAACCATAGAGAAATCATAATGTTTCCGTTTTAAAACACTTAAAAAACTTTATGATAAATTTTAATAATGAACAAATCTGATAATACAGTACATTAATTACAAATTTTTTTTATTTTTTATTAAAATTTGTCATAAATGTCAATAAAGCTGTATTGTTTTGATGACTCTTTGGATGTTTGGAGAAAGATTTTGTTTTTGCCTTTATAATTATTATTAATATTCAATGGATAATAAAAAAATAATATTAAAGTTTGTTTTTCTTCGGTGTTTATTTGAAGAGGAAAAATATATTAATTTCCTTTATAGAACAGTGATAATAGATCAAATATTTCATCGTCAAAGATATATTATTTTTTCTCTCTAAACTTCATGTTTTTAATGATTTCTTTTACAAACAAATCATTTTTATTAATTAATAAATTCGTTCATATGTCCATTCTTCTACATCATATAACAAAATATATATAAAACTAAGTGTGAAATTTAGAAAACTTACTTATTTAATGACATAGTTAAAATTGTTTGCTGATTTGTGAATTTCAGATTCAATTGTAGATAATATACATCAGGTTTAGAAGCAAGCAATTCGACTTAAAATATTTCAGAAATGTTAATTTTAAAATATTATTAAAATGAAAAGTCTCTATCCTGCAAATAATAATACTAATAATTTAATATAGAAAATTCCTAAATGCTGTCATCGCATAAACTGCATTCTTTATAACTACATAAAAATTTTTAATTTTCTTTTCAGAAATTGATATTTGATCTCAATCGATGTAAAAAAAAAATATTTTCAGGCTAAATATTTCTTTTTCATTTCTCGAGACTATTTTAATTGTCCTATTTTTACAATTTGTACGCTAATTAGTTTCAGAACTTTACATATTAACTGCATAACCCGAATCTGAAACAAAATAATAGAGAACTCTTAAATTTACGTTTTACATGTTTAGTTTCTAAGATAATTAGTTAAAGAAATAAGTAATTAGACAAGTACTTCATCTCTTTCTAATTATTTTGCTAATTATCTGCCATTTAATTGGACAAATAAAGAATATCTCAACTGATATCTATTCATGCACTTTTTTAAATAAATTAAAAACATATAACTTCGATTTCCTTCATTTATAGTAGCTTAATTTTATAATATTCTCAAAATTTGGCCCAAAATAAATGAATAAATCAAAATTATTTTTAGAGAATAATTAAACCTTTATATAAATGCTGATCACATAATAAAAAATAACGCATTTTGACCATACAAAAGAATTTTAAGTTCGCTTCTGAATGAACAAAAACATAACTTTAACTACACTTTTCTTATTAATGTATCTTCTTATAATTCTGTTCTTAAAATATTAGTTCTCAAATATAAAAATTAAATATATTATTAATTACTAAAGAAGCAACTTCTGACACATGATTGCTTATATTATTTTTAAGTATACAAAAAAGATTAAAATAATGAAAACATTACTGAACATCTCTAACTTGAAATTTAAGATATTCAATTTCGTGTTGATAAGGCACTAAGTTTTCATTATTTTCATTTTAATTAAGTTGTAAAAATCTAGACATTTTGGTTATTCACTACTTTTATTTTAATCAGTTAAATGAAAAAAGTCCGATTTGTTAGGTTAACAAAAAAAAAAAAAAAAAGACCATGATTGATACAGACAGATCGACTGGCTTGAATTTTTAGAGCAGTGGTGCTATTGCACTCTCCATGATGATAACATTAAAATTTGTGTATTTCTTCGGTGTTTATTAAGATGACAAAATCATTAAATTTTCCTTTATAATTCAAGAACAATAATTTAACTGTTTCATCATCAAGGACATTTTATTAATTTTTCTGTGTGACCTTCATGTTTTTATAAATAAATCGTTTTCATTAATCAATAATTTATTCGTTTATCCACTTTTCAATAGCACATAAAAATACACATAAAAGTGAGCATGAAATTTAAAAAAAATTATTCGTTTATGATATAATTAAAATTATTTTGCTGATTTTCAAATTTCAGATTCAATTGTTGATTGCTTTGTAGATCACGTTTAGTGGTTTGAAAATATTAATTTTAAAATATTATTCAAATGAAAACTTCTATCATTTCAAAAACAATAATAATTTAATATAAATATATATATAATTCCTAAATACTGAATTTTCCACAAGTACATAAAACTTTCGAATTTTCTCTGCAGAAATTGATATTTGATCTCAGCCAGTACAAAAAGTTTTAGCCTGACTAGGATAATTATTTTAATTATCCTATTTTTAGTATTTGTACGTTAATTAGTTTCAGAGCTTTACATATTAATTACATAACCTGAATCTGAAACAAAATAATACAGTATTCTTAAATTTACATTTTAAATGTTTGGTTTCTTAGATAATTAGTCAAAGAAAAGAAGCAATTAGACCGGTACTTCATTTCTTTCTATTTATTTGCTAATTGTCTTCCATTTAATTGGACAAATAAAGAACGAATAACTCAGGCAATATTTTTCAAATGAATTAAAGACATATGAAGCTGAATTTCCTCCATTTATAATGGGCTTGATTTTATAATTTTATCAGCATTAAGCCAAAATAATGAATAAAATCAAAACTATCTTTAGAGAAAATTAAAACTATGCAAAAATGCTGATGCCATATTAAAAATTGAGTAATTTTTTAGGTTATTCATAAGAATTTTAAATTTGCTTCGTATGATCAAAAACATGGTATTTTTCAAACTCAGATTTATTCTAATAATTAATATTTTTATTAATAAAATAATTAAAATTCGCAGATATATTCTGAAAAATTTTACAATTAGAAACAAAGTTTTAAACCTTTAAAATATATATAAATATATTTTTACGAATTATTGCATTATCAGTCAATATTGCTGACACTGAAATTTCCAACAATTTTATGGATAAGGTTTATAAATAAGTTGGATATTTACTATAAATTTTTTATTGCATTTGACCTCAATCTTACCGTGAGTAAATGTTGTGATTCCTGCTAGATCTCTTTTTAAATATTGAAAATAGTTCTTAGACTCCATTACTACTTTCGCAGATCTCTAAGAGTCTGGGGATTTCAAGTTGAAAATTTATGGTTAAGAGCAAGAGTTAAAAGATTTATATTACTGGAATCTATTGAATGTTAAAAGTAAACATTTTTGTCGAAAAATAATGCAATCAAGTTTCATAATTTAAATTTTATATATCAAAATTATAAAGAAATATTGAATTCGATATTTTTGTATTTAGGATGGAATTACAAGAACTCGATCATAATATTGCTTGTCATTGATTATATTTAGATTTATGTTCAATCCAATGATATATGATCGATAAAAAAAGAGATTTCTTTATAATTTAATGAATATTTAGCAGGTTCTTGAATTTATTGTTCAGAATTACTCAGTATATATTTCGTTTTAGATTGAGTTAACCGAGATGAGCCCATTGAAACCAACTTACATATAAACCAAGTTAATCTCCAGTACTGAAACTAAATTTACGGACCACTTAGTAAAATAATTGCTAAATTTTATGAGAAAATAGGTCTGTTAATTTACATAGATTGTAACTGAAAATTATATAATATATAATAACAATAAAGCGAAAAATTATAATAGTTTCTATAGCCAAACTTTGAAGGTGATGTGAAAGGCACGTATTATGCTTTCCAAATAGCTCTCGTAAGATAATACTAGGGATCAATGAAATGTTAATATATCCATAAACTATCTACTATCTAGAATGTCCTGTAACATTATTTGGAACCATCAAAACCCACTTTATATATTCATTGAATGCATCGAAAATTTTAATGCGAATTACGTTTATTCATCTAATATTCTTAAGCAGAAAACTCGAAATTTTTTTTTTTTTTTGAGGTTAAAATTACTGAAATTATATTATTATATATAAAATTTTATTAGTATAATAACTTATGTTGAAATACTAAAATATTCTTTTTAGGATCTTAAACTCGCTTTTACGTTTTATGAACGTTACTATCAGAATATCCGCATGAATGTACAGTCAACTTGATAAGATAAAAATACAACTTTATATTATAGCCATAAAAATAATACTACGAATTTAATTTTATACAAAAATAATTTTTAAATTTTATAGAACTTAATATTTTTTCGATTATTTTATCTCTTCAATTTTATTTATCGCTAATGATGAATAAACCACATAGATGAATTCACAAGTTTCTATCCATGCAAAAGATTTATTCGACTTTTTTTATTAAAAGATATTCAGTGATTAAATAAAGTAAGCAGAACTATCCAGCGATCTGTTTATTCATCAGCTAACTTAACACAGAACAAACAGCATACAAATAAACATCTGGAAAGTGATCTGGGAAAATTTACTTAAATAAATAAACTGCAAAAACTTATTTAAATAAATAAAATGAAACTTTTCAGTTGAATTTAATTCATTTATCAGACTTAAAAATCAGAATCGTGTATCGATTGGTTAATTTTTTTATTGAAAAATAATAATAAGCTTTAAAAAACAAATTTAAATCTATTAATATTGAAATTTTAAAACTTGAATTATTTTTTAATAATTTTGCAACCACTGTACAATAGAAATATGGTAGTTGATGTAGAACTTCATCTATGAATCCTAAATTCCGCTATTAGTGAGTTTGCACTTGTTTCTAATGTAAAAAATATTATTTATTTAAGATGAATTTTCGTTTAAAAGTTAAAAAAATTTAAGAGATATCTAAAAAATGTTCCCATTTTCATTATAACATTTATGGGAAATCGTATTCAGAGTTCCGAATAATCGATTATTCCGAACTCTGAATACGGTTTCCCACAAATGCTATATTATAAATGGGAACTGACAGTTTGACTAGACCAAAATGACCGCTTATGCGTAGAAATGTAGCATAAGAGGTGAAGCGATGTAGTTTAAGTGAATTTGTGAAAATTAGCTTTGTACAGCATGATGTTATCATGCTGAAATGATTATCAATTATTTTAAATGCTTTGTTTCATTCACAGTATAATATATATTTGATATTATTATAATTTAATTTTTAAACCATAATCTCAAGATATCTGTAACATATACTAATAAGGAAGTGATATTTTATATTACTTCCAGTCATTCTATTTTGGATAGATTATGTATTTCGTTAAGTTAGGCCGCTTTATCGCATTATATTGTATCTGACGGCGGCCATATTTAAAGCCCATTACTCATGAGCCATTATTTAAAGCCTTGGCCAATACCTATGATGGGATCAACCGGAAGATTGAAGAAAGAGGTTCAACAGAACAGATCCGGATTCCTTCTGAAAAGCTGGAGATGTGGGACCCAGAATTAAATTTTGATCTTCCAAGGTGATAAGTGACTTCTTTGCTAGGCGGTCATCTAACTATTATGCAAATAATACAATATCTGCATCCACCATGGATCCAATTACATTTTCCCTCACTACTGCTGTTATAGTATTAACTACTCATGAAACAAAAATACTTTTCTTCATTTGAACTGCTTCTGTTTGAATATTTGATGGTTGTGACTCGACGTTAATGATTTAGAATGTTACAACCTGGTCTAACTTGTAAGTTCGAACCATTTTGATTTTGAAGGCACGATCATAGTTATGTTTAACATATAACTTCAAAAGAATAACTTACAAGATAATAATGCAAATTAACCTATTAGACTACATGACTACTAAAGAGGAACAATTACCAATAATTGAAATAAATTTATAATAATATTTAAACCAAGCTGCTTTTCACTTATATCATTATTAAAATGTTTTTATTGAATCAATCGCCTTGCATTTGAGTCAGCTAACTCAGAAAGGTGATCAAATGACAACCTTTACTCTTCGTGTCTAGTAAAATTGTCATTTGACCATTTCTTTACTAGGCAAAAAGATTATTGAACAAATCAGAAATAAGTATTGGTATCTTTTAAGACGATTTTCTGTCAAAAAGATTTACTGGTTACTGATTAACTGCTAAAATGATCTACTGATTTAATGATTAGACTAAAAATAAAATGTAAGTCAAAATGGCTGACTTTCATCATTTGCCTACTTTGCCTAGGTAAAAGATGGTCTCAATTTCTTTCAATTTCAATTATGTTTGATTAGATCTTTAGATAGAACCCTAGTAAAAATTTTGAATTAATTGATGTTAAATAAAAAATTATGAACGTTTAGCATTTATGTTGAGTCCCAATTTGAACTTATAATTAAAATCTTATTATTTTTAAAATACCATTGTTCAAGCAATTATATGATTTGAGACAACTGGTATTATTATTATTATTATTAAACAAATATCAAACTGAAAACATATCAATGAATGACCTTTCTGATTTGCAATATAAGTGACAGTTGACAGCGCGATAATATGATGATGTCCTTTGTTCTTTATCTAAGTATTTTTAACGATCATCATAACAAAAGCAAAAATTTCTGAATTCATTGTGTAATTTTTGAAATGTTAAAACAATAATGGTGCCATTCAAAATATTTAATAAACGATTCTATTTACTCCCCCTAAAATGTGTGATATTAACCAAAATTTTTCTGTCGTAGGCCTATATTTTAACAACCGATTCGGGCGAATTGATTGAATGATACCAATGGTTAAGTATATTACAGTCTTTCAAAGTGCTAAGTTTAAAATGTTAGTCTACATTAAAATATTGCTACCAAAATACTACTGTAAAAGTATGTTTTAGCTTAAATCTATTCTAGACTATGTAAAACTTAAGGAAGGTTATTAATTAATGTAATGTTATAAACATTAAATACCTGAAAATGTTAAAACATTTAAGTAATATAACAAACTTGAAAATTCTGTTTAATTAACAAGACTTAGCATTGTAAGGAATCTTTAGTGTAATGGTCCTTTAAGCATCATTAATGATAATGAACTCAAAAAAAAAAAGTCCGAATCGTTTTAATCCAATTTATAAAAGTAAGTTGACTGAGCTTTCACCCATGAGCAGTTAATCAAATGTTGGCTTGCACAAGCACCCCATAAGCAAATATTAGCGTGCAGACGAAGCATAATAGAAACTCTTTAGAGCAGTGGTTCTCAACCTTTTCATAAATGCATACCACCAACTCAAAATTCAAAAATTTCGTACCAT
>WUQG02009019.1:0-11964 GCA_011317285.2 Androctonus mauritanicus
TACATCGTAGTGTAGTTTTTTTGAAGGAGATAATTTACACCCTGTATATATATATTGCATAATTTCTAAAACAAGCAGTTCTAGATAGAACTAATTCTCATATGCTTGTTTGATGACATAATTTACCTGTTTAATTTCATGACATTTCTTAATGTAAATCTATCAGCTGGTTCAAAATTAGCGTCATCATCATCAAAGGATTTTTAGCATGATGATTTTAATAGCCTTTTATTTTTATATTTAAAGGAAAGGAAGCTAGAAATAAGTGGATTATCATTTATAATAATTAATTAATTAAACATTTGGAATGCTTTGATTTTAATTTTTCTTTTTTTTTTTTTAATAGTCGTCATTTCTATAAAGTTTTAAATAATTTGACTTGTTAATTAGCTACAGAATAAAATTTTGATTATTTCAATTTACGTATGATCTCATGACATTTTGGATTTCTCTACTGAATTTTTTTCTTTATCCTGTATTCCGTTTATACTCCCTGAAATTTCTATATACGAAAACCAATATAAGAATATACTGTAGTCTGAAAGCAATATTATTCTATTAAATTTAGAAAATTATATAAAATTCTACTCAGGATTAATTAAAAAATTAATTATTTTATGCCTTTCTCGTTATGTCAAAGTTACATTTCTAAATTGCTCCCAAAAGCATCCATATCTAACAGTTTTCCCTAAATGGATTTATGTTCCAAATTATAGCCTCCTGATTTGAAGTTTGAACACCTTTACAGGAAAATTTCTCTTTCCTATAAAGGTTGTTTAAAAAAAAAAAAAAAAAATTAGTAGCAAGTAATCTTAAATCATAAAAGCCATTAACTAAGATCTGTGCATGGATTTCTATAATTAAAAATACAAATTTTAAATCAAATCTATTCGTATATCTAATTAATATTCTTCAAAAACATAGTTTATAGATTTTAAATAAATATATATAGATTTATCTTGAATTCTTTCAGGTTTTTCATGTGATAGTGAAATTAATCGGCATCTGAGAAATTAAAAACATTGCATTGATTACCCAGTACTTTAAGAGTTAAAAAAAATGGTAATTTTTATGCGAATTCTTTCCTTGAATGAAGCTTCTTAGAAAATTGCATCAGAATAAAATTACAAACCCATTTAAACATAGTTTAATTGAAAATATTTATTAGTAATTCTTGAATTTTGCCCTTTGTAAATTGATAAGCTAGAGCGTATAACATACTTTTGCAACTGTTCATATTTCACTTTATGTAATATTTTTTTCTTTTTTATTCTTATTTATGTTTCATTTTTTACTGTCATATTTTTACTAAACAAAGTGGACAGTAAAGATCGTCACTCTATTTTTTTTTTTCAATTTGATTTTTGATTCAATTTTCAAGTAAGTTTGTTTTTATTGTAGGAATACATTTAGATAGCATCGCATTCGTTCTTCGTTGATTTTGTAGCATTGAATTACTATTAGGCCGTGTCCCATCAGCAAGCGACGCGACGCTGTGCGATGCGATACTATGAGCGACAGTAAACAAACTGAATAGATACAACTTCGACGCGTCCCACGTATGTATCGTAGCGCCGCGTAGCATCGCCTGCTGTCGCCCACTATAGCTGAAATACAAACTTTAATAGCCTCGCGTTTTTACAAACTACACGTTTTTATGAACTATTTAGTTGGTCCCAAAAGTTCCTAATATTAATTAATTCCATTCCCATTTACGAACTTTTTTGGGGATTCCTACCAGTTCGTAAAATCGAGAGTCCACTGTAGTTTGTTTTCTCAAGGAAAAGACAAATTATCATGGCTACAGAATTCGATTCAGAAATTCTAATATGCGAAATTCTAAACATAAGCTTGTATCATAAGAGATAAAAATTACCAAAATCGGCATTTAGTGGATAAATAATGGGGCGATATTTCGTTACAGACGATATAGAAGCTCTTCTCGTGAGACAGATTCAGTGGCGGACTTACAGCTACCGATGCCTGAGGTGGAAAGTCTCCCTGGGGCCCCTAATTAGAATGATCACCATACAAAATGTCAACATAAATATATATCCACCCACTTTCTGCACATAGAGCCGTATCTATCACCCATGCTGCCGCATGAGGGCGGGCGCATAGCTAGAGGGATGGAAAACTCTCATACCTTATAAAATTATAGTATCAGCGCTTCTAACATAAACTTTTAAACATAAACACGGCATATTTATACTCCCAGAATACAAGGTCCTTTTTTTATATTCCTACATATAGGTACATATACTTAAAACTTAAAGTTCTTCGAAGGCCCCTCTGATCAGAGGCCCCTTCCGCTCCCCTTGGTACGCTACTGACTATCGGAGAGTTGACTTGAAAGAGCGTTTAAAATTTAAAAGTTCTTTGGAGGCCCCCTCTGCTCCTTGGTACGCTTCTGACTATTGGAGAGTTGACTTGGAAGAGCGTTTAAATTTAAAAGTTCTTTGGAGGCCCCCTCCGCTCCCTTGGTACGCTACTGACTATCGGAGAGTTGACTTGGAAGAGCGTTTAAAATTTAATTCTTCCTGTAGTTTACTTAATTTGTTAAAGTTATATAAAGCCATTTTTCTTTACTCGCTTAGGGCCTGATAATATAGTTGGTAATACTTTTATTATTTTAAGTTAATTTTGACTTTAAAAGTCGGAATTTAAAAAAAAAAAACAGTACAAGCAGTTCGAATAAGAATCGTGTTAATCATTGTAGTTATGTAGACTTCTGCTAATTACCGAGAAGAAGGTATTTTAGTTATGATGCTAGAATAGTTTTTAGTCATAAATCACGCACCATGTCAAATTTTTTCTACCCAATTCGTTCCATATTTCAATTTTCGCATCCAAACTTAGTTTAAAAGGTGTTACAAAAGACTTATTAAAAGAATCATTTTCATATTTTTTTTTTATGTTAAATTATTTCTATACCTTACAGGTTGAAATTTGTAACTTAAATAATATACACGCAACTTTTTACACTTATCCATTTTTTAATATGATAAACTTTAATATTATATTATTATTTAACAGTTTAAACTACATTTAAAAGAGATAAAGGGGAAAAAAAGATGCTGATGCTTTGCCACTTTTATAGTGTTAATACTGCAAAGTTTTCTACACTTTTTTCACTTTATAAACCACGTGAGTGACATCTGACGAATCGGAAGTATCGACGTGCGAGGCATTTTAAACGTTAAAAAACACTTCAAAAGTCGAAATTCGTTTTTTTTAGCTTAGCTAAGGGAAATTGAAAACCGTATTTTACGCTTTCCTCGCTTCTTTGAATAAAATTTTCGCATGTACAGTAACAATAATGCTATATCTTTATTCATGTTTACCTTTTTAAATCCGCAAAAGCAAAATTTACCTGTTTAAATTGTTGTTTTTTTTTAAAGTAAACGAGATTTCGGACAAATTTCGAACATAATTTATAAAATATATATATTTTTTTCAATGTAATTTTACGTTAAACTCCATCGCATGGTGGACAGAATGTTACGTGTTTTATGTTATATTTTCGTTCGAATTCTTAAATTTTTTAAAATTATTATAGATTATAAATAAAATAATGACACTTTTTTTAGCACACGCGAACTTAATATGACACTCGAATCTAAATTTTTCTTGGTTTGCAAGAGTGAAATTCCAGAGTGATTGTTTCCAAATTTATCTTTGGTTGTAGAAACGAGATTGGAGAAAGAGAAGCTATTGAAAGCTGGTCACCATGACAACACCAATCACAGTTAACCCAAACGTGGAGATCTGAAGACGGTTCGGCGGTTATCGCGAAATATATCGCGCGTGACGCCAAGTTGTCACGTTGCCAATCCTCTTTGCATGACCATTGGACGATAAATAGCGTTTCTTGCAGTTTCAATTAACATATGTTACCGAACACGACTGTCCCTTATACGTTTTTTCCGTTTTGCAACTGATAAGGAGAAAGAATCGGGGAGAGTTGCTCTCAGCAAAATTTTAACAACTCCTCTAAGAGGTATTATCTTTCTTTATAGTTATTTTTTTTTTTTTACTATATTTTTATCAATATAACAAAAAAAATCGTTAAGTTATCCGAGTATAGAACGAGCGATATAATAAATCTTTCATAATTATCGCGATATTTATAAGTAATTTCTAGAGATTAGGATCCGAAACATAGATCACCAGTGTCGCTCGAGATTAATTCTACTTTGTAGAACGGAGAAATATAATTCCGAATCATCTCTTTCCTGCCAATGATCCATCATTCTCGGTCGGTGGTCCAAACCCAGTAGCAGATTTCGGGCATTTCTCTTCCGCTTCACCTGATATCAGATAAGGATCATTAAATGTCTCAAACTGTCGTCTTAGTGTCCCGAGGGTTAGTTCGATACAATAGCGCAGTCAAGACGAGACATGTGCAACTGGACACTTGACAAGCCACCGTACATAACACTGCGATCAATGAATGGACATTAAAGATTAAAACTTTAGATTTTATTTTAAATAGGTGTGTTTTTTAATGGCACGTAAGTCTGATGGTATTAAATTAACGTGTCTGATGGTATTAAATTAACATTCAAAAGAGATTTTGTACAAAAATTGAAAATTTTGAGTTAAATACTGATTTCGATTTATGTGGTTCATAACATGATCTGTGCGGAGTTTAATCATCCAAAAGCAAGTTTGTCTTAGTTATAATGGTCTTTGAAAGTAGACTGTTTAATCAAAAAAGTTTGAGAGAGACATATTTTTTGATCATTCCCAAAAGTTATATTTGAGTGACAACGTCTCTTTTGAATGTTAGCTCCACATATATAGTTTAATTTTATGTTTTCTACAGTTAAAATCCCAAAATATACGACTAAAACCTATTATAAATCATCTATATTGCATAATTATTATTAAAAATGGAAGACTAATGGAAAGAAAATTTAGCAAACTTTGGATTTTAATATAACTTGAAATATTTTGCATAGATAGAACGATAGGAATTGAAACCTATCGCTCTATCTATACAAAATATTTGGTATAGTTAATAATTGCCTCATTAAATATTTTATTTCTTAATAAGAGATTGTTGGGTAGCAGCATAAGACCACACAAGAAAAACATTGAAATAATTAAGCAATTCAACAAATTCAATACATTAATCAAACGGAAAGAATACCATAAACAATTAATATTTAAAAATTTTCAATCAGCTGTTCTCCTCGGATCCTGATGAATTATGTAGGTTTTTCCATCAGAACTGTACAATAATATTTATGTTGACGTTTACTAAGTTTCCATAAAAGCATCGGACCAAATTTAATATTATAGCTATGGCTTAAACAGATGGTTATAGTAATAAATGAAACGATTGATTGTTAACAATAAATTATTTATTTATTGTTTATGATGTGTTGGTTGTTAAACATTTGGACATTCCAACACCGATAATTGGTTAAGTACAACTGAACACATTATTCATTTTTCAGTTGACCTCATCACGGATATTGTCAATCTGTGGTATCGAAGTGGCTGTCATAAAATTAATTCATACTAATTCAGCGGCATAATAAATAATTCTCCTTATTCTGGCAGAGATATCCATAGTGAGATGAGCCATCACATGAAGTAAAGTGTTTAATATGCTACATCCAGATATCTGAAAATATTTCACATTGTGAAACCTGGAACTGAAATCAGAATTTCCAGATGTTAATTCAAACCAAGCACTATTTGGCCAATTATAAACGCTATTACTGAATGAACATTTTTCAATTAATTTTAATTTTCTGCAATTTCTTCACAATGACTTAATATATTAAAATAATTGTATTTGTTTATTTCAGATATCGAAATGCTGAAATTGGAGGAGAAAGAACGTATCATGAATTTTATTGGGAACAAACTTGGAAGGCATATCACAAAACCAAGAATAAAAATAATAATATGCACAACATGTATTTCGTGTTTAGCATTGGGCATATGGGGCATTACGAAAATTAACGAAGGTTTTGATCCCATTCAAGTCCTAACTGTTGAGTCCACAATGTATAAATTTATGGAATCATATAATAAGTATTTTACGAAATATGCTCACAGAATCCACGTGATTATAAATAGACCCGTAAATTATGCTAACATCTCGATTCAACATCAAATAGAAAATACAATAAAGAAGTTCGAAGATCATCATTTAATTTCTGAATCTAATTTTACAGAATCCTGGTTACGTGCCTTTTTAATGTTTGCAAATAGTCCTGTATCCAAATTTAGTTTGGGTGCTTTCAACATCTCGCAGAAGCAAGATTTTATTGATGGACTAAGAATATTCCTGAAATTCCCCCAAACAAGAAATTTTCAGAAAGATGTGGTTTTCAACAACAATTACACGGAAATAATTGCTAGTCGATTTTTCGTCTTGTGTAATGAGATAAAAGATAAAGAAGAAGAAAGAATGCTAATTAACGATATGCGGAAAATAGCAGATGGTAGCGAAATTCCCGTAACTGTATTTAGTTTCATGTTTTCATTCTTTGAGCAGATAGTTGCCATTAGATCCGTAGCCATACAAACTATTATAGTTGCAATTGTATCCATCATGATTGTGTTTTTCTGTTTTATATCGAATATAATAAGTTCTATTGTCATTGCAATTTCAGTTATGTGTACAATAACAGAAGTGATTGGATTTATGGCTTTATGGAATATAAACTTGGATATCTTTTCTTTGATAAATATTATCATGTGTATTGGCTTTTGTATCAACTATCCTGCTCACATGACATATGCATATATCACTAGTGATGAAACTGAATCGAGGAAGCGTCTAGAATCGTCTTTTTACTCTATGGGATTACCAATACTGCAAGGATCATTGTCTACTTTCATTGGAATTAGTATTTTTGTGATGGATGGCTCTTATATGTTTAGCGTATTTGTAAAAATTATGTTCTTAGTTGTTGTTTTGACAGCTTTCCATTCGTTTTTCTTTATTCCTGTTATTGTAGATATCTGTTATAATTATTTTGGCAGTTATACAAACATACGGAAAAGGAAATATTTTATAAACAACGTTCTTTAAAAGAAAAAACACATATGCCATTCTCTACAATGTACTGTACATGAAATTTTCTATCATATTTTTATTAACTAATTAAATAATCAATAAGATATCTCTAAAGATATCTAGTTACCATAATCATGATGATCGTTTTTAAAACATTTTATATAACCTCAATAGAAACAAATCATTATCTGAAAAGGTGTTGAAATATTATAAGCTTTTAATAATCGTAAGCCTTTCTTTTTTGGTTCACTTAAATTTAAATTTCCTATTTTGTAAGCAGTATTGAGAGCACAACTTCGAATTAACATGAATCCCTTTAAGAACCCCTTTCGAATTAGCATGAATCACTTTAGTGTGAAGTGTTAAAATTTTCTAAAATTGATATTTAGTTTTATTCTTTTTCTTAAATTGTTTTAATAAAATAATATCATCAAAAAAATCTTAATGTTTACATAGATAAATTATTTAAAAAGAAATGTTTATATTTATTTGTACAAGTTATTGAATTTTTTGCTGAATTGTCTTAAACATATGGATTTTGAACTCGATTAAATAACAAAATTGGAAACGTATATTTAAAATATTGCTTGTGTACTAATTATATTTACAGAATGGAAACTTTTTTTTGTTATTTCTTTCTATGAGATATCGCTACTTTATTAACATATAATAACAAGAATTAACTTAGACAACAGTATTCAGGATAAATCAGCAAAAATTTTAAACAGCTTATGATAAAATATAAACGTTTCTAAATTATAGATTATTTAATGAATTAATTTGACAACAGCAATTGTAAGTACCATTTTTAAATGAGAATTAAAAATATTTTGCTTAAATTTAAACAATATTCAGGCGTGTTTTTGAATAATGGTTAATTAATAAATATATTTTTCTGAAACAGAACTTTGTTTTATGAAAAACAATAATTGATTTCTTGATTTTTAAACACCTTTTATTTTGCTGTTTAACATTCATTAATATTATTATATTAATTGTTAAGACATTTAAAAACTTTAAAAAAATTTATTTTAAAAATAATTGATTACACATGTTTCTGTGAACTACCATTTTTTCTTTTTCTGATCCTTCTTCTTTTCTTCAAAATAGCATCTATATATTACTTAATTTTATCAAAATTTCATATATAAATGTTTGTTACGCTCTGTAGTTTCATAAGGTAGCGATAAGCACAGTTAATAATGATAATAGGAGAAGTTTATCGTTTGCGCCTCTATATAGTCGCATCACTCTTTTGATTTGATTCGAATTTTCAAATTATGTTATGTTACTGAAGATCCTCTGAAAAATTTTTAGATGTCAAATATCATCAGAGTCGACTAAAAATGTACTATAATAACGTGTTTTAACATAATGCAGTAACGTGGTCTAAGAAACTGTTCGTCGTCGGCCGGATTGGCCGTGTAGAAAGCTTCGGTTTTCTACTTTGGACCGGGATCGAACCTCGAGTCCCACCTCTTGATAATATTTATCATGGAGTCCGGGCCCGGCCTGTCGATCTCCGTACTCCACAATCTCTCTGACCCCTCCGCAGGAGTGGGTACACTATTGAACGGTTTGTTTTGCCCGGCCACTTAGTACTCTTGTTGAGTGGAAAGTGGCGTCATCTGTTAACAAAAAAAAAGGAAACTGTTTACATCTAACTCATGAATAATGGCTTCTAAAATCATATATTTTATGTAATAAAAAAATAATGTAATTACTGAGAAAATAGCTTTTTTTCTATCATTTGGAAATGACCATTTAACTGGGAATTCAATTATAAGTAAAACAGTAAGTTCTACTAAGTAACCGCTTTAAAATCATATTTATAGAAACAATTTCTGAAAGCTTGACTTAATTTTTATACATAAATATTTATTTTTTTATTATAGTTATATTATTGTTAAAAATTATAAGTTTTACATAAATATGAAATTTTTAATAACCGAAACTAATATAAGAATTATTTAAAGTAGGTACACTCTTTAAATGAATATACAATTTTTATTGTATTAAAGATTTGTGTTGTATAGAACTTAATTATGAATTACCAAGAAATATATTATGAAGTATATTATAAATGATATGAAATTTTTGGTGTTTGTTTTAAGATTAATGCATAAAAGTACTATATTTTAATTATCTAGATTCAGTACCATTTCAGAGAGAGAGAGAGTGCATTATGAAGTTGATTTCCTACGTTATATTACTATTATTGTACGGTGAGTATTGATAAAATATGAAAATTTTTGATAACATATCAATGGCATTGAAGTGAAATTTTGTAACAATTAAATAAATTTAATTAAAAGGTGCGTGCAAAGCAAGAGAATCACCAATCGCCAATTGTTATATGGATACTTTAGCTGCCACGGTAACAAGAAAATATGGACACGAATCAGTTCGCATACCAGATTTTTCCATAGGACAAGCTCACCAACTTGGGTTAAAAATTATGGATATAAATATTCAATATTTTAATTCTATAATGACTGGTTTGTATCAAATTAAAAGGCTGGGAAACTGTAGTCATATCAGCCGAAATTTGGATATCATCAGTTTTAGTTGCGATCAATCTTTTCCTAATTTGAGATTTCATTACTTTGGAAGAATTAGTTACGAAAACGTAATACTTGACGATCATTTTAAAATCCGTTTGGATTTAAAACCATTATACGGCAAGACTGAATTCCTAACAAACATTCATACCGATATACCAACGATTAAAAATTATTATTTGAGTAGCAAAGAAAACATTCAACAAACCATACATGGACTCGGTTCTATAAAAAAACCGTTCGCAAAACTTGTAGTTCGCGATTTAGCAAAGAAATCGGTGGAATTCTTTTTAGAAACATTAAAAACAAAATACATGATTGATTATAAAGATATGAGTCGAAGAATTCCTGTTATAAGTACAAGTTTTGGAAAAGCTGTTTTTACAGAAAAATATTAATTATTTATTTCTGTGATTCGAATAAAATTTTTTGGTATAGCCTAAATAAAAAGTCTTTTTAATTTTGTTTTGGATTTTATTCTAATTTTATTACTTAATATTCATTTAATTACAGTTTAAGAAATCAAATTTTTATTTGTCATTTAGATAAAGTATTATTTCATAATCGTAAAAATATTATTTTTTATTCTTACACAATAGACAGTTTTCCTCTTTTTCGAATGCTGAAAGAATTAAGAAAATTTCAATAACATTCAAATTATTTATCTGTTTATAGTTTATTTTATATTAGATAAATTGCAATTTAACAGAAATATCAAGAACATATACAATGATATAAATTTTTATTTTAATTAATAAAAATATATTTATGTAGAAATAAATTTCTATACATATTTTTTGTTAAAAGAATTCCTGTATTAACGTAATTCTAGAATTTTTTCGGATATTCTTTCAGCGCAATCAGATAAAAATTCACAAGTTTAAATAGTATTTGTTGCATACGTTTTCTAATACTTCTGATTACTGTAAGAGGAAAGTATTAATTTATTATTTAAACATATATGAGAAACAGTAATAACAAATATATGCTGTTTTAAAAATTATAAATTTGAAATGAAAAAACAAAAAGAAATCATTCAGTACGAATGTACACTTCACTCAATGATTTCTTTTTGACTCTTTCAACTTAGTATACCTAAGTTGACTCTTTCAACTTAGAATACCTAAGTTGAATGACTCTTAGGTATACTAAGTTAGCTATACTAAGTTAGAATGATTCTTTCAACTTAGTATACCTAAGTTGAAAGAGATTTATTGATAACAGAGAAAATAAAGAGAGAAGAAATAAAATGAAGATTACAGCATTCTTTTTTCATATCATAAATTCACTTAATACTTTGTATAAATATTCTATTCAGTAAACCTCAGTAGATTAAAGTAAAAACATAAATTCACGATAAATATGATTAGTCGCACTATCCGATCCTTGGCACCAATTGATTAATAAATATCTTGAATTATTGAACTTTATGCGTAGACATATAAGTTCTATATTCCAACAAAGTTCAATATATTACATTTATATTTTTCACAATCTATGTAGGCCCTATGGATTTCAATCTGTTTGAAAGAAACTGTTTTAGATGGATATGTAGTGCAAGTTGATCTAATTATCTTGCATAACTGCAGGGATGATCGGTAATAAGAGATCTCTATTTACATTGCAAATTTTTATAGGATAGAGAATGCTGTATTTCAGCCTTCACTTTCAGTTTAGTTTTTGTCAACATAATGGATTTTCTGTTCTTTTTTTCTATCTCTCACACTTCCTTCTTCCTAAAGCAGTATCCGGATATTTTCACAAAATCTTTCACAGAATTTCTTTCACAAAATTTTCGACAAAATCTTTCAACAACCTGTCTATATGATTGCTTTGGGAAATGCTCTTCAACAATAAAAATCTTCTTCTCCTGGGAAAATAATTATGCTGCTCCTTTCATATGTAATATTATAATGTACATATTCCATATTTATCATTGATCACTTAGACAAACTACTCAGTTCAGAAGATATTGGCCTGCTGCCGGTTGACATATTATGGAAGTAGAACAATCATCCTTACAGCTGTGCAAGATAATTGAATCACCCTGTGTAAAAAATTGAAAACATTAATTTAACAGATAATCATGCACAACAGAGAAAGCTAACAATAGACAGTTTAGATCATGAGAGCATTGATCTATTATTCAGAGATCCCTCCCGTTTCTTCTATAGATTTATGTATAGGGTAAATTCGGGTTAGATGGCCATAGTTTTTTAAATTGAAGATTAAGGCCTTATATTTGTTAAAATAAATATGCACTTTCATTTTAACGCATGCAGAAGAGTTTAATGTTTCATATTTTTATGAAATTTTGCGAAAAATAATTGATAGAAAGTAAAAAATAACGAAATGCTAAAA
>WUQG02009041.1:0-11964 GCA_011317285.2 Androctonus mauritanicus
GACTTGAGGGTACAGTCTTGCTCAAAACATGAATTCGTTGTTAACACGTTATTATCATCTATCGTCAAATACTTGTTCCTTTCTGGGGATTGAACATTCTCCAGATTGGTCAATATTTATAACTTTAAGAAATAAAACAGACATCATGATCAATTTTTTCGTGGAAGCGATTGAAATCCGTTGAAAAGCCGATTTGAAAATGAAGTGTCATAAATGTTTGAAACAACTTTGGAAGAATATATCATAATATAATGTGTCAATTCTTACTAAAATCACGATTAAGTTTTGGTTTTTGTAAACTATCAAAATTTAGTTTCCCGAAAGTTGCTTAAATTCTCACATTAAAATTTTCAAATACTATATTCAAGTTACATAATTTGATTTGGTATAAATTATGCCCATTGTCCATCAATGCATCATCCAAAAAGAAAAATCCATTCACTAATAATAAGCAGCATGCTGTGCTGTATTTTCGATATGATATAGTATGAATGATAGAATTGAAACTATACAAAAATATGTAAATATTTAGATTTTTGAACATATAATATATAGTGAAGAATAAATTATATCACAATTACAATCTCAATTCAAAATAAATTCCAAAAATGTGTCATAAAAATTTTCCGTGCCCAAAAATCGCATTCAAGCGGTTTGATGGAGCATCTGAATAAAATTCATAATTAGCAATAATATCGTATAATAATAATCATTTATTAGTCACTAAAATTACAATTTAATAATAATATACTATACATTAAATGTATACATAATCACCTACACATATAAATTTTTTATCTCATTTAAAAATATTTATATACGATTTTATTATACAATAATGCCAATCGATAAGGCAACTTCATAATGAAACATTAATTATTTACAATTTCAGAACACACGAAATTTCAAGATGATAAACATTTCTGATGTTTTCAAAACAAAGGAAATATCGAATTTTCACAAAACTTGAGGTTGCTAAGAATCGAAAATATCCTCTTTCAATTTTTACTTTCAATTGTTGATTATAAAGTAAAAGCCCTTTACATTACAACTATCACAGGGTTCATAGAGAAATTAAAGTGCACTTGTATTATATACCTATAATTGCGATAGATAGTAATGTATAAAACGACGCATTAAATTATTACTGTATGCATAAGACATCGAGATTCAAAAGCTTCTAAAATCGATAACACGTTTTAACGAAGCAAATACGCCAAATAATTACGACGGTTTTTCCAAGCTTTCGAATTCGGGCCAAAAGTCAGTCGTTGGCGGAAATTTCGCTCGACTTTAAATATCATAAAACGACAAAAAGAGGGGAAAAATTTTCCGGATAAAAAAGAAGACGATAATTGCGTATTTGCTCGTCGAATTTTTGCTCGATTCTCGTACCAAGGGCTTGATTTTGCAAACATTTGCATTCAAATTAAAAAAACATAACAATATTAAGCAAATTAGCTAAAATCAATAATATAGTTGACCTCTATATAACATGAGAATATGTTCCATGTTTTACAACCATATAGTAAGTTACATAAAGCTCACATAATATGATATAGCTACATTATATGAGCATTACTGCAATTTTTTTTTTACATATGAATCCATGCTATATAGGATCTACTATATTTCTAATATAATTATATGTAATTCATATAACTGGTATATTAATACATTATACTTATAGCTGATACAACATATGTTCTTCAAATTAATTTTTTTGGTCAACAGATGGTGCCACTTTCCATTCTATTAGAACACCAAGTGACAGGGCAAAACAAGCCCTTCACAGGCTGCCCACTCCTGTAGAGAGGTCAACCAGATTGTGGAGGATGGGATCAACAGGTCAGGCTTGAACCCTATGATAAACATTTTCAAGGGATGGGATCTGAGAATCGAACCAGGTTCTCCAGAGTGAAAAGCGGAAGCATTTCCACATGGCCAATTAATGCATTTGTTGATATTTACTGTTATTAGTTTCATTTTTTATTAAAAAAGTCTAAGGAGCTTAAAAAATATGCAAGTAGTTAAAATATTATTTACTTAATAAATAATAATATGATCATTTACATATTAAAAGAAAAAACCATTAAAATAAATATAATATCATTCATATATGACAAATTCAAAATTAATAAGCATATAATTTTAATATATTGCAATATTTGATTCTTTACCTATTTTGCAAATGGAGAGAGTTGAATATATAATACCATTTTCTAAAAATATGCTAAAAATCAATAATTGAAAATCCAAACAACATTAAACTTAAATGATGTAATTTAAATACAAATTAAAATTATTAGTCAATGATATTTTAAATCATATAAAGACAGATATTAAAATCAAAACTCTTTAATTGAAACTGTACTTACCAGTTCAATATTGTAATTCTGCACACTGTTAACAAATGCAGAAAGAAGTTCAATAACCTCTTTATTTCCTTTTGTTTCACACCATGCTGATACAAACATATTTATGATTTTTTTAAATAAAACTGGATGATAAGAAGCAACTTCTGGCTGCAAAATAATTAATTAAAACTAATTTGCCATTATAAATTTAAATTAATTTTTAATAGTTCATAAAAAAATTTATATAAATAATAATATTTCTTCAAGCTATATATCATCACTATTTTTCCTTTATTTTAATGACAAATACATAGTAATCTAAGTAATCAAAATATGAAGCTGGCAATATTCATCTCTTGGTATATAAATTAATTATACATTTACAAAATGAAAGTGAAAAAACATTACAGTTGCAAAACAGATATAAAAATATAAGTGTAAACCAAAATTTTTAAACACTATTAATGTGATGGCAGATGCTTATCAACTTAATTACTATAAATCAAAACTTAATCCATTATAAATTTAACAATCTATCATAAATTCTTTCACACTGTAAATAAATTAATATCTAAATCATTTTCTTTGAAATATATTATAAATTTTATATAATGTATTATATACAATAAAATATAATAAAGAAAGCCATATATTGTTCCTTAAAAAATCCTATTCCAAACTGAGGAAATATAAAAGCAACAATATTATTTTTAGCAATTTTATCATATTTCTAAATTAAAATATAAAATTAATAATGTTATTTCAAAAATATTATTTAAGTACATACCAATTTAGATTCATTCATTTTGAAATTTGAATTATATCTTTTTTCTTTCAAAAGATTAAGAACTGATTCTTCTAATGATAATGGATGAAGCAAATAAAACTGTCCAAGAGATTTAGCATTGATTTCATGTTTACCTAAAAATTATTTATAGTTTATAAAAATTGTTTTATAATCATTTTAAATTTTGAAATAAATTCTCTTCAATTAATCTTTGAAAATATAAAATTACATTTTTTAATTTAATAATTGAATTGTCCAGAAAATCTGTGCATTTTTATAGTAATAGCTAACATTTGAATACTTCAATTTTCACAGACAGAAATAATGATAAGCATTTTTAAATAACACTATACTGGCTACAAATTATATTTTTAGAACTATATAATAGTTATAATTATTTTAAACTATAATATATTTATGATATATAGAGTTTAAGAGATTATGAATTTCAATTGAATAACTATAAATATTTGCAATACATATAGATATGGTACTTTATCCATTTGAAACATCAGAAATGGTTCAAGAGATCTTTTGACTAGGAAATTTAAGTTTAAATATAATCCATATTTTAGATTTTGGATATTTTAATAATATTTTTATTATGATGATGACAGTGAATTTCTTGCAATGGTCTAAAATAATCTTTGGGTTAAAATATGAGTATTTTGAAATTATTATTAAAATGCAAAAACCAAATTAACAACTAGACTCCAAATTAAAATAAAACAAAATCAAAATAGTATCCTTAGCAGTTGTGTAGTTAAATAACTTTTTTACTTGTAGTTAACATTTTTGGTATGCATATACCATCATTTTTCAGAATTCTATGTATTTGATGTTTTTTTTAATAAACTTGTAGCCTGATGATGGTATATGCATACCAAAAACATTAGCTACAAATAAAAAAATTATTTAACTATACAACTGTTAAGGGTGCTATTTTGTTTTTATTTTCTATATAAAAGTGAAGAAGCAGTTAGTTAGAAACATGGATAAAACAAAATCTAAACTAGTTTAGATAATGCAAAAATAATCATTGATAAATTAATTGATAAAAACATTAAATATATAGTAAGTTATCATCAAAATTTTGTATTCATTTTTATGTTAAATAATTAATTAAAATTTTGTATTCATTTTTATGTTAAATAATTAATTAAAATTGATAAACTGATTAAGTGATTCTTTCTATTACCTAATCTTATAATTTGTTTGATTCATTATTACTTACATAATAATGTTCCAATTTCAATTATTTTCAATATACATGATTTTCTAATGGATCCTAAAAACATTTTTATGTGAATAATTAAAATAATCAATTAGTCAAATTTTATTCAAATCAGATACTATAATGTGAGGATCCTACAGTGTATGTAGGCTGGTGTCTTGAGTTTTATCATTTGACAAATCCACTTCTGTACCAGTGTGAGGTTTCTGTAGCAGATGGCCAAATAAAAAAATGTGTATCAATAAATTTTAGCATTATTTTCAAATAGGGTCGCAAGTAAGTGATACAGGGATCCAGGACAGGAGAAATGATCCAGATACTCATTCAAAATAAATAACATATATTTATTCCAAAAAAAAACAACAGGAAATAAAACACAATATTAGCATACTTCACTAGAAAGAGCTACCTGATCCTGAGATCATACTTAGGAGAGAGAGTAAAAAAGAAATTATCCTCATCAGATGACCACCAATGGGATGGGATATGGATTCACTTTTTTCGCTCTACATTTTTCACATCATCTTTTTTAGAAAATGTTCTTTTCTCTCTCTTGATCGCCTCTCCTCTGTTCTTCTTTTTGAAAGACAAATTTATCTTTTGTTTTTTTCGATTAAGAGATTATCATATTCTCTTATTGTTTAGCAGATAGCAATCACATTTCATCATTGTTTGATGAAATCGATCCTTTTACTTCCCCAGACATCTCTAATTTTTGTTATAAAAAATTAATTATAAAATTCTATCAATTAAAATATATATTAAATTATTTTATTACAGTTCACTGAACTCCATAATAATAAATAAAATTTATATGAATGTTTCTAATTGCTTTATCACATGTGAACATATATTATTATTATTATTATTATTATATCAATAATATTGATCCACATGGCAACCCCTTTTACCTGAGAAAATATTTTCACAATCCTGCGTATAGAGGTATATAAACTAGGAATACGAATTAAAACATTCGTTAAAATTTCTGCAACCCATACTTTGAGAAGCACTGCATTAGAAAATCAAAATTTTAATCAAACATTAATAAAAAAAATATTTACATGTTATACCAGAATGAATGATATGATTTAAAATCAATTATTTTCAAATGTTTTGGTAATCTAATAAATCTAAAAATTATATATAAATGTCATTCAAATTCAATATTTATGTAGGATATTGCCTGAAAATATATGAATATTTTTTATTATATTAGTAATTTTTATCTCATATTCATTATTTTCAATAGGTTTAGTTTCCTTGTTTGCTTCAATACACACATACATTTCATTCAAATCAGGTAATATGAACCAAATATAATTTATATACTCTCTATTCCATTCTGTAATGGAAAGAGTCAAAAACACAAACATTTTGGACAATTCATTAAATAAACAAAATATTCTTACCTTCAAAAATATAACTGCCAATATGATGTACAGTTTCTTTAATTATTGGCAATTCTAAATTTGTTTCATATAAAATAGAAATAACAGACTCTATAAAAATTTTTGATGGTCTTATGGGCATTTTAATTATAACATTACTCATTAAGCATAATATATAAATTATTTCTGTTGGTATTTTCAGTTTTTTGTCAGTGCATATTTCATTGGATATAACTGAAACAAGCTATAAAATAAATATGATTAATTAATGTAATTTATTTTGATATAAAAGAGAGTATTTAAAAGTAATATTAGCATACCTTAGTAACTGCTGTTTGCAAAGTCATAGGATGAATATAGTTCTTCTCTTTAAGAACTGTCAATGGAAAACAAAGAAATTTCTTTAACTGGGTCTGAAAAAATTTATTTTATAATTAAAAATAATTAATATACCTAAATTATTCATAAATCAGTTAAAATAGACTAATTCAAACATGTATTTCTGGAAAAATTAATTGATTACTTTCTATATGCTATATCTGTTATTTTGGAAATATTAAAGATGTGAGATTAGAAATTATATCATCTTCATCATCAATCTTGTTATTGAATTTCATAAAAATCCACAAAATAGTTTAATAGTTTAATCTCAAAATAGTAAATATCTGCTATCTTTAAATGATTGAAAGATTAAAAAATGTGGCATCAATATCATATTTAACAGCAAAATATCACTTTAAATTTTATAAAAATCTGTTAATTACCAATATTTCAAAAATATTTACTGCAGAATACAATAGTCAGGCATTAAATAAAATAGTTATCATTTAGCTTCATTTTTTTAGAATTTATGTCAAAAAGGGCAAACATTATCTTAGCTCAAATTTATAGTGTAACTTCTAAAAGTTTATGAGGAAGAATATTTGGCTTGTTTATCACTTCACTATGGATTCTCCTAGTTGTATGTACAAACAGTTTCCTGAATTATGCAGATCCATACTAACACAGAGATTCCCTAATTACAAGAAAATATATTGATTGAAGCAAATTAAGCTATAACATAGAAATATTAGCATTTTCCATAATTTCATCATTTATCATATATTTATATAAGTCTATGATAAACATGATAATTTAAATATATTTATTATAATAAGCACATAAAACACATTGCATGTTTTATGTGTTTATTAGATTAATTTTAGTTAATATGCCAGGTTCCCATTGCAAAACTGTAGGTGCAGGACTTGAAATTAAATCCAGATCCTCCAAGATGATAAACAACTGCTTTATCATACAATTTATGTGCTTATTCTTTAATATAATTATTTTTAATGTTATGTCTTTGTGATGTACTAATATTGTATAGGGCATGATCTGACATTCATATGTTTAGACTTATAATAGGTTTTCACAAAACAATCCATTTATGCAGGTCAGGGATTTTCTATATATTATTGAATTATCTCTCCAATGCTTTTATTTTTAGACCAAATAAGCTTGATCATTAATTTTATGCAATGATCATTAAAAGATGGATTAGGCACAACTAGAATTATTTCTTTATTTTTACTTAGTCAAATTTTTTTTCTCAATTCAATAACTTTAGTCTTGAATTTATTGATAGCCTCATCAAAGATATTTTGCTTTTTAATTAATTCTTGACTAATATCAGAATAAATATTTCTTTAAAGATTACTGCTGTTATCATCAGTTTTTTTAATTTTAATTTAATCAAACTTCTTATTATAGTATAGCAACAATTTCAGTTGATTAACCCTTTCCCAATGGACTGACACATCATTCATCAAACTGTCAATTTCATATGTCCAAATGCAGAGCAGATAACACTAGAATTCTGTCACCAAGACTATTAAATTTTATAATTTATAGTTAATCCAAATTTTTGTGAAAAATTTTCTTGCTTTATCTTTATATTGGATACAATTCAGGCATTTGTATAATGTAGCCATTTCAGGTTCCTATGAATTTTTAAATAATTGTTTTATCTATTTATTTCTAATAAATAAATAAATTTAAAATATTTATATATTATAGATATTTCATTATGTTTTTATAAATAAATTTATAGCATAATAAAATATAACAGAAAAAATAAGATGACAATAAAAATTGAACTTCTAGAAATGAAAATACAACCAGCTGATCTCATTTACATTCAGTTATTTCCTGCATTATTTGACAACCCACTTATCTCCTGTCACAATATATGACCTCAAATTTTTACCTAAACTGTTTGTCATCTACTAACAACTGAAAATCTTTATCAAGTAGAATTTTTGAATTTTTATTATTTCAAATTATGAAATAATTATGGATTAATGGATATGCATTATTACCAAAATAAACATTTTTAATAATAATAAATAGAATTTGTGGAAAATTTCAATCAAAAATTTTTACTAACTTTTTATTTTCATATATTATCAATTTTGATAAAATTTCCAAATTCAATTGATCTAACCTAATAATTTGGCAATTTAAGAATGAGTGACAGATCATGTATGTCAATTTTGATTCTTCACAAAAATGACTGAAGTGACAATGGAAATTTTTCCTTCCCAATATCAGGATGCTTCATAAGGTTCAAATATCCATCAGGAAAGTATTAAGAAATCTAAAATCTGCATTTTGAAATTTATATTAATCATAATCTAGGTTTCATTATTTAATTCTTTAATGTATTTACAAATTCTATTCAAGTAAAAATAATTGAATATTTTCATATGTCATCTTTGATTTCTCATGAAAATATTCAAATTGATAAAAGAAATTTTTTTTCAATACCATCAACAAAAATTAAAAACTTTACAAGTAAAATATTATCTCTGTTACCATAAAGGCCAGTTCATAATTCATCGGAATGAAAAAACTAAAGTAAAATAACATGTTCTATTCTTTTTCTTTTGAATGTCTAGCAGTTCATAGTTTAACAGAATGAAGAAAGGCTGTGTATGCTCTTTGTTGACTCTTCTTTAAGATATGGTGGCTATCGTGTGTCGACAGAAGCAGGCTTTAGTGATATATATGGTAAAAATTAACAAAGAAAAAGGCAAATTATATTTGTTTAATAAATTTGGAGAGAAAAATGTTTGGAGAATATTTTAAACATATACAGATCAGGAATAGTGATCCTAAAATTTGGTTCTGATATTTCAGTTTTGTTATAAGAAATTGTTTTAAGTAATCTTGGCTGAAATGTTTAGTATTTATTTTTATTAAGGATATTGCACTGAATTCACTAATGTTAACTTATGGGATACCAACAGAGAAAAAGTAGAAGTATTGTCAACTTTTCCAATTGAAATAGAAGGAATGGAATTATGTCAAAAAGAATGTGTGAAATATTGTGTAGAAGACAACTTTGGCATTTCTTTCCTATTCCTTTTCTGTTCTGACAAACTATGAATCTGCTTTTACCCTCCATGAGGTTCAAATACTGTTGAGAAAGTGTTAACAGAAGAGGAGAAGGAAATTGAAAATCAGTAAATTGAATCATAACCTTAAGAAAAATAAGATAAAAAATAATATACAACTAATAAAGCAAAAAGAATAACTAATCGAAACCACAAAAACAGTTTTTACTGTTATTAAGTATCAGTACAGTTTTTCTTTTACAGAGAACTTTTCAAATAACTCTATCATTTTCATGTCAGACAAATAATTTCAATATATAGAATTTTTAAAATTTTGAATATTGCTTTCTTATAAGAAGATATGAAGAATTCAAAATAATCATTTGCTTTATATAAAAAACAAATAATATTCAAAAATTTGAATACCCTGAAATATTTTGTTTTTGAGAAACTTTTCAAATGGCCTAACATCAGATAAAAGTAATCATAAGAGGTCATTGTAAAATATACCAAAATCATTACAATTGACTATATCATTCAAATAATAACAGCATTTCAATATTTCAAATATCTATTACCTTACAACCATCTGTTTATCGTCACCAAAATTAATAATACATTAGACCACACACAGCGGATGATAAGATTTGAATGCTCTGTGGTGTATGATTCTTAAGATATCTTGATGATGGATGAAAGGAAAATGGATAAAGTAATAAATATAGCCAATTTTTTTAAAATGATTTAAAAATAGCAAGAACTATTAGCAGAGAAAAATTTGAAAATTAAAATATAAATGGGTGAAATTAACACAATACAAAATCTGAATTTATAAAGTTATATTAAAAAAAAATAAAATTTTTATAAATTATAAGTGAATGACTTTACATGAAAAATATACGAGTAACTTTTAAAAACTTTATATGAAATAAATAATTAAAACAATACTTACAACAGACCATGTTTTACTTTTCTCTTGGAATTTCAAATCATTATTTGGTTTTTCACATTTATGTAATTTTAATAAAAATTCTACTAGCAGCAATAATTTTTCTTCTTCCATCAATCCAATTAATGGTTGAGAAGTTAAACCTGCAATCATCTGTGTAGTATTTTGTTGTAGCTGATTAAACTGTTCTGATGAACACTGAAAAAATCATAATCATCAGTATTTTAATTAGTAGAATTATTAAATCACTATTTCATTATTTAATAATAGAATTTCAAAATAATCAAACATGATAAGACATGCATGGATACTTATTAGATTTGTTCTTGTACAAAATATCTAATTTAATAATTAAATTAATTTTAAATATTATTTGTTTTCAATTGTGTGTTGAATAAATTAATCTTTTATTAACTACATTATTTATCTTTTAAATAAATAAAACCATTTAATTTGAATATTTTCTAATAAAAAGTTAAATCATTATGAATTCATCATAAATTCAATAAACTCTCATTAATTTGGACAAATTAAGAAATAAATAATGTAAATTACTGAAAATTTTGATTTTATAAGCTATTTATATACTACACTTACAATTTCAGCACTTTAAGCAGGAAAAAATTTTATCTTTACTTCTATAAAACTATAGTGCTTTCAGCTTTTTAAGCCCTCGTCAGTAGTTACATTCAAATCTTTAAACGTTTGTGTTCTATTCTGTGTTCTTTTTACTCGTGCTCGTGACATTTTTAAAAATGTACAGTCCCTCACCTCACTTGCATAGATTAATAACTCTTCCGAAGTTTTTATAACTAATAAGACATCTATCTTTAACTGTTCTCAAAAGGTTGTCAGATCTAACAGGCAGAGTGTCTATATTGACATGGGCTGGACCCTGTTTAGTTTACACAGTCTCAGAAACATCAGCTTTTCTTCTAACTTTATTTGGTTTTTCTGTAACTTCCATGGTAGTATTGCTGGCTTGGCATCCATATTATCTAAGGTTCTTTCTTTATTGAAATTGTAAGTATAGTTTATACTAATTGAGCAGTGTAAAGAAAGAACCTTAGCTATTTATATATACACTGCTCTCCAATTATAATGCAAATCTGTGGGGTAGGAATTTGATCTGCATTATAAGACAACTATGCTATAACTAATAGTCTCAGAATTTTTTTCAATGGAACAAGAACAGGAAAAATTAATGATATATCTGAATCTGTATAAACAATGGCATTATATCCAGGAAGCATTTTAAATGTTTTCATATTCTATTTCAGTCATGATACCTTACAATATGTACCACAAACAGTATACAAAATACTTACAGATAGCATATGGCATCAGTGATTGTGATTAATACAACAAAAGAAAATTTAAACATTTTTTTATAACAACAACATGAATGAGGTTATGTTTAGCAAAAACATATCATCATCTATATAAATGACATTATATTTTTACTGAATATAATGTCAATTGCTTCAACAAAAATATGAATCAATTTGTATTGGTCAATTTAATTTTTATATTTATGCACAATTGACCAATTATGCATAAATATTCTAAATATAAATTGCTACCAATGGGTGGGCAATTTATATTTATGCATAATATAAGTTGCCAAAAATTTTCTTGTGTTATACAATATCATTTGGTTCCATATCACATATAAAATACATTATTTCACTCTAATAATTTTGTTAAGTGATACACCATATATTTACCAAATATTATGCAGCAATCTTGGAAAAAATTGATCACCCACATTGTTCCAGTCAGAAGGGAGTAAAGAGATAATTTACAATTTATTAACAAATAATATAAATAATTATCAGTATGTACACACACACACACACACACACACAC
>WUQG02009052.1:0-11963 GCA_011317285.2 Androctonus mauritanicus
TTTTTTCAACTTTTTAAAAATTGTTTATTTTGTTACTTTTTTCATTTTGATTAACTAATTTTTGGCATTACTTTGTGTATATGGTTCCATGTAAGCTATTTTGAATGATAAGATTTTGGTTATGAATATTAATTATTTTATCAGTAAACAAAAAGGGTGTGCCAACTTTTCCAGTTTTACCCTATATATATTACTAGTAAAATGCCTTATTTTTAAAAATAAAATTTATCCTTCATTTATAAATAAATTTTTTAAAGATATTCATAGTCTTATACAATATTAACATAAGAAAAGAAATTGCAATGCAATATCAGATCTGAAATCGATCAATTGAAAAGTAATTTGTTTGAAATTCCTATTGTTTGCAGGTAGCTATAACATTACAAATGTATATATTTAGAATTTATTGATATCATCATAACATAAAATTTTTGGATAATGATGAGTTATCAAATTATTGTTGAAGTTTTTCAAAGATTATTAATGAACATTGAATATCACTCTCGTTGAAAATCATTTTCATTGATAAATGGAATGTTCAATTCACGATTCTGACAAGATCATTTCAGGAATTTTTTCTCTAGATGTGAACTAACTTTGAATAAGTTTTCAGAACTAGCAAAATTACTATTTTAGCTTTTACTATTTAAAATGATTTGTGGATATTTGCATCTATGTAAATACTTTATTATATATGAAGATTTTAACAGATGCTTTATCGAGTACAAAAATTTCGAAAATTTTCTTGGAAGTTAATAGAAGAAAATTTAATTAGAAATAATCATCAAATTATAATCTAGACCAGAACAAGAGAAATTCTTTTATTTTCATATTTTTTCAGATTTATTATATTATATAGATGATTATAAGAAAGGAAGCTTAAACAGCCCTAGCACTGCGACCAACCAGTGATATATTGTGCACTGAAGTACTATATAAGAAAAATAATATCTTGCATTTCATCATCAGCTAATCATAGCCGTGATGAAATACCAGATTAATGAGCCGAATCAGAATTACTCTCCATATAGATTAAATTCATTGGTAATCTTACGAATAGATTCCAAATTCCCTGTGCAATGAGACGAAATAATAAAAAAATATAATCTTATCCTTCTAAATCTTGAAAATTTCTCTGAAACTTGATTGTTACAAATCAATTTTTAAAATCTGTCTGAACTGAATCATTATTCACACTTGACAACAATTGCATACTTTTTACTTTCATCATTTAATAATCAATTCATATCACCAGTTATATAGAGCTGTATTGAATAATAATAATATCGATAAAATTATTCTTAATAATTCACGAACAAATATTATTATTCATATCCAGAACTACAGTTTTATTTACTCCTACTTTTGCTTTGATTCCATTTTTACTCCAAGAACTGAAAGAATGATTCTCTTTCATTAATAATATTTTAAATACTATCTGTTTATCTCTAATTTAATATAAAAAATATTGTTATTAAGTAATAATATGTATCTTGGAATAAGATATAAATCAAAAATTTGAAAACAGGGATGTTCTCGTTAAGATGATGTTGATGAAGTTTAGCGAAATTTCATGGGGACAGATATAATGATAAGAGTAATTTATCAAAAAAGAATCCAGTTCTGTAAAAACTCTCTTAAACTGCATGACACGGCCAAATTATCTATGGAATTTTAGGAAAAAAACGTAACTTATATCATTAGTATTTTTAAAAAATTTTAATGGAAAAAAAATCAAGAATCTAAACTAATTTACAAGCTTAAATTAAAGCATAAAAAAATTTATTTTATGTTTGAATCAGTGTGATTATGCTTAATAAATTAACCTGTTTGTTCTGTTTAAAAATTTGTTTAAAATGTTTGCGACTAACTAGATCAATTAATTTACATTCTTGCAAAATGCAAGTTGATTATTCTAATTTTCAATCAATACCATCTCATAGTGTCCAGTTTAAGAGCTTAATAATTTGGTTAATTTTGCCTAACTATTAATATAATAACGAAAATTTCTAAGTTATATAATAATAATACACTAAAATAAATAACTTAACAATTTAAAAAAAATCTATACTCAAGTCTACGACGTCATTTTATCATACGAAAATGACTCTTGTTTAAACATTATTAAAAATTCATAATGTGGATATTTTTAGCATATGCGAATTCGTAGAGACAATAGCCAAAATTTAACAAATTTAAACTATTGTCTCTATGAACTCCATGAATTTTCTATGAAAAAAGAAACGGTTCTCTTAAATATTCTTCAGAAATTCTCAAGAGTATTTCTCAATTAACATAAATAAATTTTAGCAACTTTTTTATGCATAAGAATAAACGTAAAAGTTGTAATTTAAACCTTGATTTGATGAATATACTTAAGAGGAATAACGAGATAATGTATGAAAATTTTTAAATATTAACTGAATCTTGTAAGTCGTGATTTAGCAGCAAAGTTCTTAAAAAACAAGCTTTTTTGCCTAATTACTTACAATATATTAGTTATTATTACTGTTTAAAATACACATCGTGTGAATCTGAAGAAAATTAAAATAAATCATCATATATTATTTTGATTTCTATAAAAATTTAAAATATATTAATATAATTCGACTTATTCGATTCAGTTTAATTTAATAAAAAAAATACTCCTTACAAATTAAATTTATCCCGAATATTTTACTAAAATTTAAATAATTTATAAAAATAGATCTGCATACTTTTCTAATTATACTTACGGATCGATACATTTTTCAAAACATATGATATAGAGAAGAGAAAATAATATACTTACCTTCTTCTTTATGACAAGCTTTCTAAGAAGCGATGTTTAAAAAATAAATTTTTAAAAATATATATACAAATGCCGATAAACTACGAAAACAAATTCCTTCTTAATACTTATAAAACGGTGAATTTTAATGAGATTTTTACTAGATAAAAAAATAAAAACCTTTCACATTTGTTTAGAAACTTGAGTAGCAGGAAACTAAAAAATAAATTTCAACCTGATATTTAAACTTTTACAAACGCAAAATAATTAAAACTTAAGTTAAATTAATTATTTAAGTAAAATTTTAATTATTGTACATTCGAAAAAAAAAACAGAATACAGAAATTAATTCCTGTTTTCTTTGAAACGAATACAGAAATTTAAATGCTGCAATATATTTTTACTGTTTTTGATGGAGATATCATCAGTTTTATTATTAATCAGGAAGTATTTGTTTTGGCATCGTTTGGATAAATTTATTTCTTATTTAGTATTGAATTATTTAGACCGTATATGTTTAAATTATTTATTAAAAATTGTTAAATTATTATTTTTAATTTCATACTTTTCGAGTTATTGTAAATATTTATTAATATTTCGTTTAAAGTACTGAATTCATAGATAGCAATTAAGTCTTTCAAGTTTCATTTATTGATATAATATTTTTCAATGAATATCCGAAACTATCCTATCAAATTTTCATTTTTTTTAAATATATATATATATGCAAAAAGATTTTTTTTTATGCTTTCTTTCGAGAATTTCTAATAAAATAAATTATAACTGAAATTGTTTTGAATGGGCCTTTTGAGAAGGCAGAAATTCGGTGTTAAGAAAATCATCAAACTATAAACGATTTTTTAATCAAAGACTTTTAATATATAAAAAAAAAAAACTAAGTACTTTCACAGATTAAATAATTTATTAGAATTGTAATAACGTTTTCGACGTTTTAGTTAGATATACAAATAAAATTTTATTTGTATAACTAATTATGGCTAATAAATGAGCGACTATTTATGATAAGTAAATACAGATTGAATTTATACGGTTTAAAGGATTTTATTTTAAATGCAAACAATCTGGAATTAAAGTCTGTTGATAGAATATCATTTCAATCCATGATTTTTTTTTATAAGTTATTGAAGAAATCTATTAAGAACATATTTGATTTTCTTCACATGTTAAACAGATTTTTAAAGTGATCATCTTTAAAAACCTGAAGGGTTGTCGTATCTTGTATAAAACATACCAGTTCTTCCACCATTAAAAAAAAAAAAAAGAAATTGTAAAAAAATTTGAAAGAAAAATTTAAAAATTTGTTGCTGTAATTTCTAATTTTCTATGTAGATTATGATGCGTTATAACATTTTTGCATTCGTTAGATAGATTTTGCAGAAAAATGTGATACGCATAACATATCAGGCCGCATATTTTTTTAATAAGTAAAATTTATAGTCTAAATTTATTTTTATTTAATTTTATAATATTTATATTATTTATTTCATTAAATATGGATTATTTATCGTATCTCTTTAAAACGTATAATTTTCTTTCATAATTTATTATTTATGAATATTTTACGATCTTCTAATAAAGTTTTCATTACAGTTCTTTATTTCAAAATATTTTTAGTTTGATAGTAAGTTTTATGAAATTTAATAAAAGATTAATTTTAAAAATTTAGTATTTAAAAAAAAATATTTATTGTAGAACAATATTTGTTATTAAATATGAGAGAAAACTTATTTTATATGAAAAAGTACAGTATAGAGAACTTGAAAGATTTGAAAAGAAGGAAGTTATTTAATTTTTACACTGTTATTATACACTTCAAGTTAGCATTCTGGAGATAATGCCTACATCTTTATCGCTGGGTTAATATGTTACAAAAATAACTTACAATAAATAGAATTTTAAACAACTGGGTTTTTGGCAACTTACAAAACTCATTTAGCTTGTTTAACGAACAGTAATGAACAAGCGATAACTTTTTTTTATCCTTCCTTAAAAGATTATGAAAATTATTTTTTATTCCTTAAAAAATTTTGCTGTTTTCTGAAAAATAATTACAAAATTATTCAGAAAACAATAACAAAGTACAGACTTTGAGAAATTTAACAAATATTAAGAACACTGACCTAAATTTTTAAAAGATTAAATTAGAAAAGTGATGATAATTTTATATTTTTAAAAAGTAAAACAATACAGAAACGAAAACACTAAAATATTTCTGTTTTCTCGTTTATCTCGAAAGTAAGATCTTAGAAATTATAAGAAGAAAATTTCCTGAAAAATTACATGTACAGCAATGTAAAACAATATTATGCGTCTAGACATGGCAATTTCGACTTGATGATTCAAAAGTTTCTATTTAAAATCACCCAAAAGTATAACAGAAAAATTTCTTATAGAGAAACGGTAATGTTATAAAATATAGTACAGAATTTTATCATCAGAAATTTTATAATGCATTTTACAGATCTAATAAAAGAAAAAAAAATGCTTTAAAAAGTATGACCAACGTTATTTAAAATTTTATTAACTGGCTACCTTGACTGAATAGTAAACAGCATGTATTGTATGAAAGTATGCAATATATTATTATTACGCTTATTATTATCAAAAGAATTTTGTTGAAGTTAGAACTATAAGTATTGTAATTTCTTTATTCTATCGTTTTTATATAACATCAGAAGTAAATTGAAAAATTTTAAATTTATATTAAATAGAGAATTGAAATATCGTCACTTTGTCATTTAATTTTGTTATTTGAACATAGATATACGCAATTATTTTATCATGTTAAAGCGAGTCGGCATTGAAGAAATCGGAAAATGAATTGTTTTTAAATATAAAAAAGTCTATTAAATTATATTTGAAACTATTCTGCGAAATCTGAATCACGTTTAGTAGATTTTTAATTTTTATTTCTCAAATTATGTATTTAAAAAAACCAAGAGCTTCGGTAATACTGTGCGAATAACGTTTGCTTGTGAATGAATGTTTGGATATCGAATTGCGACGCGTTAGATATCACAATTCGATATCCAAACATGATAATCTAAAATGTCTCATTTTCCTTCGAAAAATTATCTTCAGCATTCTATATTTTCAATTATTTAAAAACGGCAGAAGATTCAAACTTCTGAAATTGATTATTATCGATCTGATATTTTTATTTAATCGAAATATTCAACTGGATCCTCTTTCAAAATTTGATATATCGAATCCGATTAATAATGGAATACAGCATTTAGAAAATAGTAAAAATCAGTCGGAAACAATCATTTTTTTCTTTTTCTTTTCTCAGAAAGAAAAACTTTTCTCGGGAAGAATATCGACTATACAAACCATATTTTTCAACCAATTACAACCAGATTTATAGTGTAATTGTTTATGTTACTAAAAATACTCTGAGAATTTCAATATAATCGAAAAGTGAAAAGTTTACTTAATAATATAATAATAATATCATCATTAAAAAGCTCTTTCTTAGAAAAAAAAATTATTCATTTAAGAAATAACTATACATCTGAAAAAAATAAATGAATCTGTATAGGCCTATCTGTTTCAAACCATCTCACATAAAAAAAAAAAAAATAATAAGCCAAGTATTGAGAAAATAAGAGGCTTATTGCAACTTATAAGCGGCTACTTGGTCAGAATTATTGTTTCATTTTATAATTAGCAAAGTAGGTCACTATTGTCCAAACATGCTTCGAATTATTTTAGGAAAAACTGATGTTTTGAAGATTTTGATTAGTCAAATATTTCTAATCTAAATATTTATTACTGTATTGTTGAATTAGTAGAGTTTATAGTTTGTATCGATATTTTCGAATGCGTATCGCCATTGCGGGATTAAAACACGATATTCATCATTGTCTCGTCTTCGTATAATGTTTCTCTATTATTATCATTAATAATAAAATATTTAAATTTAATAATTTTCTAGTTTTTATGCTCTTTATAATAAAATATTTAAACAGTATTTTTTCTATTTAGCAACATTAAAATATATTTATTTATTTATTATATCATCTATTAATACTATCATTAATTATAATTTAATATTTCTAGAACTACGTGTGTGGAAAAACGAATTACACGTTTTACGAAATCTTAAACAGAAGTTATTTAAATCAGATCACAAGAAAGTAAAGTTCCAAGCTAAAAATTCTGATACATCCTTCCATCTTTCGATTAAATGATTGATGTTTACCAATAATTAAGCTATTCAATATTCTTTAGAACGAATATTCTAAAATCTATTGAGTAATTATTTAAATAGCATCATCAGAAAGAATGATCGCCAAGTTTTGCGGTTATGGTTTTAATTATTTAGGAAATTACTCAACACGTACAATCGATAATATACTGTATATATATGATTAAAATTTTCGGATAAACCAATTTCCGGATTGAAAATTTCAAAAATCACATTACTTTCTCAATATTTGGTTCATTTTTTTTTTTTTTTGCATAAAAATTTTTATATATAATTTTTTTTTTTTCTGTTTACAAAGAGAACCACTATAATGTCATTATTTAAGGAAATTTTAATTTGTCATCTTTGAAAATATTTCTCCATTCGTCATATAATCTAAATTCATTCCTAATCAGCTAAAAATTGATCTAAGGTTTGGTACAACATTTCGAACCAAGTTTTCTCATACTGTTTAATTCTCTGAAGAGAAATGCATTTCGGAATTGAGAATTCTCTAATTGCACTGACCAAATTAACATCTCAGAATTAACATTCAAATCATATTCGACGTTTGGCATTTCACATTATTATATTCGTCAGTAGTCTTATACTGTATGTCGAATTCTGTAAATCTGAACTTTAATCAAAATCGTTCAGTTTACAAAGTTTCCATTTTCATATAAGCTTAATTATATAATGAGTATAATGAAATATTTTATTATTATTTTTTTAAATCATAATATCTAGTTATAGTTAGTATTTAACTACCAGATCGTTCACTTTTTGTACTGAAATCAGCCAATTTTTTCCATTTATACATACAATTCTAAAGGTCTTGAACTTCATATTTTTATTATTTATTTACTCATCGTAATACATCTACAAATAGAATAATTCAGTCATAAATCAAATTTAGAAATATATATACTGTATGGTGTATTAACAGATGTAATGTTAAAATACATATTGTTTATATATAAATATGCATTTTTAAAAATTTAGAATTATGAAATATTTACTAATATAAATAAACGTCAAAGTTTGGAGACCTCTACTATAAGTACTTGTAATTATTTTGAAAACAAATGTTTTCAAAATAATTATACTATAAGTATAATTATTAACTATAAGTTAACTATAGTACTTATAGTTAACTATATTAACTATAAGTACTATTGTTAATATAATTAATTAATAACTAATTAATAATTATTACTATAAGTTAACTATAAGTACTTACAGTTAACTTATAGTAATAAAAAAAATGGTATACGATTAAAAAAGTTTGGAGACCTCTACTCTAAGTACTACTACATTTTGAGGACCACTGACTTATTGAGTACTTATAGTACTATAACTACTCAATAAGTTAGTAGTCCCCAAAGTGTAATAGTACTTTGGGGACCACTAACAGTAAAAAACAATAACAGGCATCTCTTTTATCAATAAATAATAATAGCAAGTACCCCAAACAATATATTATATTATGACAAAAAAATGCACATCTCTAGGAGCGAGCGCACCACACTTTGGGGACCACTAACTTATAGAGTACCATTAGTATCGCATATACTTATTATGATTGACAAATTGTTATACTTAAATAGTTTATTAGGCACTTTGTTACTTATAATTGTTTTCGAAATACAGTACTTTACAGTACCTGTAAACAATTATGGATGATAAAACTTGTCTTAAGGGCAGGTTTTGTCATCTTATAATTTGTTGTGTGACGCTTAATTAATAATGTTAATACCGATTATTAAGTAATTCCATTTCCATGAGTAAATTAAATTTTAAATGAGAAACCTTTTCAGTTATTTTCTGATCTAATGTTATCGTCATTATCCTCAAAGTTAATATCCTGTCGAGTTGCTTAGATAAAATTCCCCTAAGAAAAATCTTCTGGGAATAAAATAAAAATTTATAAATAACTATAAATGAAAAAATGGATGAAGTCCTTGGCTTTTTCTTGTTTTCTTTCATTGACCAATTATTTTATAATATTGATTTTTTTCCATTCTAGAAGAGAATACTGTAAAAGAGTGCAGTACCTATATATAAATTTTGTTTATTTGTTTGTCTGAACGATAAATCATGTAAACTTAAATACTATCTGATTTAAATAATTCATATATAATATCAGAATCAATTAGAGAACAAAGCTATTGAAAATGGTTAATAGTTAATATAATTTTAATTATTAAATTAAAAATGTCAATTTTTTCATTAAACTACTTAATTGTTAATTAATTGTTTTCCAAACAAAATAAATTAATAATTAACTTAATTGTTAAATTATTTCATTCGGAAACAGTTAGCATAGATATTATAAACGATTAATCCGAATTATATGCTCCTAGATTTGATTTATTAATCGTTTATAATACAGCACCACATCTGTTTTAATGTAAAATATCGATCTGTATTAAGTTATTAAGCTTATAGATTTTAAGCAAATATTATTCAGTTAATAAGAGAAAATGTGTTTACATAGTTTGATGCAATATATTTGAGTAAATATTATCGGATTTGAATGAAATCTACATATATTATTTAAGGAATCAAGCCTCATAAATGTGATCATTGTAGATTAGATTCGTAACTGTTTGACAGCATATTTCGTATAAATATCATCCGATTTAAATGGACTTCGCATTTATTGTTATGATGCATTAGAGTAGTTTTCTCCAAATTATGGAGCGTGCATCTCTAGGAGCGTGTAAGAAATTTTTTAGACATATTTCTTTGATCATAATAGGGATACCCGATTAAAAAGTTTGGAATCCGTTACATTAGAGAACCAGCTATATTAAAATCGAATAATATTGCTGATGTAATAACTCCTAATGAAAGAAAAGATTTAGTGATTCACACAACGATTTATCTCTCTCAAACATGAAATTAATGTACAAATATGATTTGAATGAAATTCGTATACTGTATATCAGATTATCTCAAAAATAATGTCGTTTTTAGCATTAAGTTTTGAAAGGATATAAAAGATTAATCACTCGCTAATTTAATCAATTATATATTCTTCATTTGAATCAATAACACTCTTTCAAAGTTGTAAAATCTTTAAAAATCCATGTTTAGACAAGCTGAAACATGTTTGAACAAGTACAGGATAAAAAAGATAGTCTATTACTTTTGGGATGACTAGATGTTATTAGAATCGCTACGGTATCATATTTATCGAAAATGATCGAAATCAGATTATTATTGTGATCGACTCTATTATAAACTAATTTTGATCGTTTTCAAATTTCATAAAGAAGCAAAATTAAATAAATTGGAAGCTATATAATGAATTTATCGATAAAAATTAATTTGTTTTTATGTCTTATTCTCGTTTAGATTGGGTATTTGTATTATAGCATTTTTTAAATAAAAATATTCATCGTAAATATCCATTAAATTATATTATAATTAAATTATAATGTAATATAATTATATATTATAATTAAATTATATTAATTATTAATGAAATTAACTTTCGATTTAATAATTAATATAATTTAATTATTAAATTTCGAAAGGTTCAATTGTTTTTCATTAAATTACTTAATTGTTATTAATTGTTTTTCAAACAAAATAATTTATTAATTAATTATTAAATTAATTTGGAAATAATTAGCATAGACATTATAAGTGTTTAATCAGAATTATACGCTCTAGATTTGATCTATTGATCATTTATAATGCAATATTGTATCTATGTTAGTTTAAATGTCGATCTATTAAAAAAAATATATAGATATATTTATAATTTTGTAATCTTTAATTTAAATGCAATTTTAATCTATTTAAAAAAATATATGAATTTTAATTTCTGATTTAATTTTTTAAAGTTTGTTCCCTATTTCGGATGTTACGTACAGTATTGTTAAACTCATGATGTAATAACTCCTACAAACAACTATAGAACGTCATTTCGTATAGATTGCTATTATAAAAGATTGTTGTAATTTTTATTGCTAATAGTGTTTTATGGTTATTTTTATTGATTTTTATAGCAGTAAGTTGTAAATGATAATTATTTTCATAACCAAAAATTAATATATATTTTAATTGTTCCATTAAACGAAAAAAAAAATGAATGAAATATAAAAATATGAAAAAATTAAATAATTTTTTACTCTTTTATTCCGCATAATCACTGTCGTGTTCAATTCCATTAAATCTAAAACGCAAGCCTTAAACCAGTGTTAAAATTTCAAATTTACTTACATTTATAACTATACAGAGAATTATGTCTTCAGCTTAAAAGAAGCAATCTGCAGACTACTTAAAATTTAAATTTTCAAAATCACGCTTTTTCGAATTTTAAACAATGATAATTAGATTTGTCTTTCTGGCTGTTAACAACAATGATATCTCTTGTAAATATCAGATTTGAAGGAAATTGGTAACCATAAGACTTCTCTGTTTCAAAAATAAGCAATAATTTGTAAAAATAATTATACTTACAAATCAATGAACGCATTCTGTATTGATTTAGCACTGAACGTTTTCGATTTTACTCGTCTACAATTCATACTTCGACAATATCGAGTGGATTCTTTCTCAGCGCGGGTGATGTTAGCCATTGTTGCAAGAAAAAGCGGGAAATGTCACGTGATTAGAGATGGTTGACGTTATCTGTGGTTGACATAGACGTCATTTTTTGAAGTAGACTTTGTTTGTCACGTGATATAGAACAGTCATCTCCCCTTTCATAGATATTTTAAGTAAATGAAATTGTTTTTTTTTTTAAATTTTTGATAAATATCGTAATAATGAATTAAAATAAAATTTATTATTTAAAATAATTTTTTATTTTTTATACATATGGTTATTAATATATTAATTTAATTCATTATTACGATATTTATGAAAGGGGTGGTGACACAATTCTTTTTCAATCACTAAACGACATCGATGTTTTGTCTTTAAACAGCTACAGCAGAAAGTTTCTGGATATAATGAATATATATGAGT